>JAAAKG020139571.1:0-34673 GCA_010014905.2 Druon quercuslanigerum
CCCTTATCTTTGCCTACTTCTCGGTCGCAAATACTTTTGGGACTAATTTTGTATCATTTCTAAGAGTATTTTCTAGCCTGGCCTTAAGCTATTTTAAATTATTAAATTAAAATGCTGGAAATTTGAAGATAATACTTTTTTTCTTTTTCTAGAATTGTTTAAAGAGTTTATTTAAAATGGCTTTATTCTTTTTATAACTGGTTCTATGTTACGAAAGTTACAAGTTTAAGATTCTGGTCTTTAAATATTAATGGCCAGAGAAAATGAAAAATTACTCAGGAAAAATTAATCAATTTTAAAAAAGAAGTTGTGCGGCAACCCTGATTTAATATTCATGTCAGTTATTAGTTATTTGCATTACATTTATATTTTTTTTAACTACTTTCTTCTGAAGATTAAATTTCTAGTTAAAAAAATGTATTATTTGGTTGAAAATTCAAGAATTTTGTTTTGTTAAATTCATCTTTCTAAGCAGAAATTTCATCTTTTTTAAATAAAAATTCTTGTTTTTTTGTTTGAAAATTAATCTTCTTCTGTTGAGGATTCACCTCTTCTGTTGAAAATTTGTATTTTTTGGTTGAATTAAACTGTTTTTTTCTAATTAAAAATCGAAATATTGTTTTGGTTGAAATATCAACTATTATATTTTTCGTAAAAAGTTCATCTTTTTTGGTTAAAAATTCATCAGCTTAGTTGTAAGTGGAACTAATTTGTAAAAAATGTAGTTTTGTTTTGTTTGAAGATTCATTGTTTTAGTCGAAAATTCATCTCCGTGATTGAAAATTATTCTTTTTCTTTTTGATTGGAAATTGATATTTTAACTAAAAATTAAACAATTCCTTTTTTAATTGAAAATTCAACTATTTGGGTTAAAGATGAACTACTTAGTTTAAAATTTATTTCTTTGGTTACAAATTGAACTATTATGTTGAAAATGCATATTTTCGGTCTAAAAATGCAATTGTATTACAGAAACTTTAACAAATTGCATGAATTTATTTTTTTTTCTTGGCTGAAAATCCTTTATTTTTTAAAAATCCGTCCGTTTGTTTCAAAATTTATCAGTGTAGTTGAGCATTCATCTTTTTGGTTGAAAATTCGACTATTTCGCTAAACAAAATTGTGCTAAAAGTTAAATTATTTTGTTGAAAATTCAACAAAGTGAAAGTTAAATCTTTTTTGCTTAAAAATTCGACTATTTGGTTGAAAATACATCATTGTAGGTCTAAAGCTCAATTATTAGGTATAAATATTCTTTATTTTGCTGAAATTTTTATTATTTTACTGAAATATCAAGTATTTGTTTTGTTGAAAATTCGTATATTTGAACAGAACATTTGTTCTTTTCGATTAAAGATTTGTTCTTGTTGAAAGCTAATCTATTTTGTTGAAAATTCGTTCATTTGGTTGGAAAATTCATCACTTTATTTGAAATATCATCTTTTTTGGTTTGAAAATTTTACTATGTTGTTAAAATATCCTTTTTCTTCTTGAAAATTAATTTTTGTACTGAAAATTTAACTTTTCCATTTTTTGGTTGAAAATTTATATTTTCGAATTGAAAATTCAACAATTTGTTTTAAAATTCATTTTTTTGTAGAGAATTAATCTTCTTTTTTAAAATTCGTCTCTTTTGTTAAAAACTTAATTATTTCGCTAAAAATTTAATTATGTTATTAAAAATTTAAATATTTCTTGAAATTAATCTTTTTTGGTCGAAAATTCAATTGCTTGTTTGAAAATTTAACGTTTTTTCAGTTTCAATATTTTTTTTTTAATTAAACCATTTGTTTGAATATTTATGTTTGTATGTAGGAGAACTTCATTCTGTTGTAGAAAGTTGAACTATTTACTTTAAAAGTAATATTTTTAAGTCGAAAACTCAACTGCTTTCTTAAAAATTGGTTCTGCTAAATTAAAAATTAATTTTTTATGGTATAATGTTCTTTTAGCTTAAAATAAATTCGAAATTTTATTGTTTTATTCCGTTTATAAGCAATTGAAAGGATGGTCTTTAAATATTAATGGTTTGGGAAAATGAAAAATTGGTAAGAGGGAATTAATATAATAATTAAAGAAATAATTAAAAATCAGGGAATTTTGGAAGTAAAGTTTTTCTGTCACCCTCTTTACTCAATGGAATTTTAATATTAAATACTATTTTAATGAAAATTTAAAAAAGTGAAAATAGAAAATAAAAATCCGATTTCAGCGATACCGCGGATGAATTTCTAAATAAACAAACGGAACAGTATAAACATAAATTTCAATAAAACAAAATATCTGTTCATGCAACGTTCGTCGATGCTTTAAATCTTGAACAGGAATATTTAATTATATTTATAAGTATCACAATTTAAATATTAATGAAGGAATTTTTAGAAGATGAAATATTCCCGAGTATGATAACGGTTTAAACCTATACAAATTTAACAAATTTTGTGTTTTCTCGAACTTTTTTATATTGGCATAAATGGTTTTTTTAATGACTAACTATATCAAATTTAACAAAATCTGTAATGGAAGAAACCATTAAAAGATCATTTAATAATATTTAAAAACTATGCAGTCTCTTATAAAAAGATACTTTATAAAGATTCCGAGAATTTTTTAATATATTCCAATAATTTGAAGGAATTTTTAAGATTTTAGGCTATTTTTAAAACTTCTAAGGCATTTTCAGGAGCTTTTAATTTGAAGTATTGTAGGGAATTTTAAAAGATTCCAAAGAATTTTTGTATCCATTTTATTAATTTGAAGTGATTTGAAAGCTTTTAAAATATTTTAGGATAAAGAATTTTCTAGAATTTTAGCGGAGTTTAACAATTTATTCATGAGACCTGAGGTATTTTGTAGGGTTTTAAAGATTTGAAGAATTTTATAAATTAACTTTAATATTTTTAATTTGCTGGAATTTCTCAAAATTTAATCTATTCTACTATATTCAATCGATTGTGTTTTTAAATTTTTAAAGTTTAAATTTAATCGATCCTGAGGATCAGATGATAAAATGGTCAAAGGATTTGAAATATTTTAACTTATTTATTTTTTCAAATTCCTTGGCATTTTTAAGATCTTTAAAAATTATGTACAGTTTTTAAAACTGAAATATTGTAGGATGTTTGAGAAGATTCTAAGGCATTTTCAAGAAATTTTGACCTTTTCAAGTGATTAATAATTATAAAAAAAAGGTTTTAATAATTTAATGGATTTTAATAATTTAATGGATATTTTTTGCAATTGATTTGGAATTCTCTCTGAATTCTTATTAATTCATGTTAAATCCCTTTAAATTCTTTTGAATTATTCTAAATTCACTCAGTTCTAATTAATTTAATTAATTTTTCCATATTTTTGGTTTGTTATCAATTCACTTGATTGCTTTTTAAATTCACCTTGTTTTTTTATGAATTTCATCTAATACTTCTCATTTTTTTAAATGTTTTTCGGTTCTTAAAATTGTTCTAATTCATTTGTAGTCATTAGTCACTTCTTGTGTTATAAATTAGTAGGGTTTTAAAGATTTGAAGAGATTTGAAATTGTTTTTGGGATTCGCCCTGAATCCTTTTAAATTCTTCGATTTCTGTTGAATTTTGTAATTTACCTAAATCCTTCTGAATTCACTCAATTCTACTTCATTCAGTGGATTTTTAAAACATTTTTTAAAGTTTTTATTTAATTGATACTGAAGTCTTTTAACCTCACCTTGAATTCTTAAGCATTTCGTAAAATTCTTTCAACTCACTTACATTTTTCTAAGCTTATTAAAAAGTTACTGAATTCAGCTCGAAATTTTACGAATTTGATCGAATTATTCTCTTTTTCCTTAAATTCCTCTAAATTCATTATAGTTTTACGGAAATCAATGGATTTTGTATTTATTTAAAAATATTTTTACAACTCATTTGAATTCTTTTGAATGTATATTGAATTGTTTGGAAATCTTCTTAATTTATCCTGAATTTGTTTCCCTTTGAGATTTGAAATCGTTTATGATCGAATCCATTGCACATGAGGCAGCTTCGATATTTGAAGTTGCAGAATGTCTCAGGGACGAAATATTTCTTTCCAAATTCTGGTAGATTCTATCGCCTTCTTTGGAAATCCATCTGAAAATGAAAAAAAAAAACGTTCAAAATTTAAAAATTCGCGGTTGATTTTCTGAAAATACTAAAACGTGATTTTCTCAACAAAAAAAACCCACAATCATATGTTTTGCCAATTATTTGTTGAATTTGTACTATCATGAGGAAAATACCTTGTGAGTTTTATGCGAGCTAAATAACTTTTGTGGTCAAGAGAATTTTTTTCATAAAATCGAATTCTCGCATTTTTCTTGCAAACAGCAATAGATGAAAAAAATTTTAAGAAAATATTTTGCATAGTTAAGAGAGTTCTATAAAAAGTTCATTTACACATTTATGATATCTTGCACCATTTCCGAGAAAAACACAAAAATTCAATTTTCATAAGCAACAAAAAATTTGGGTTTTTTTTTAAAAACAAAGCCAAAAATTCAAATACGCATAACTCCGTAAACTTTTTTTCCACAAATTGCAAAAATATGTATCACCTAATTTCCTTCAAAAATCAACATATTTCGTTCCCGCGAGATTCTGCAACTTCAAGTACAATGGATTCGATCTTATGTTTTTATTGTTAGGAAATAGAAAAGCAATGTTTAAAATGTTAAAATTTTTTATCGTTTAATTGTTTAAAAAATAGTATAAGGAGCACAGCGTCGTTCAATCAGCAAGATACGCGCAATACTTTGAGGCTTTAATCGACTTGTTTGAAAATTTTACTCCTTTTCCAAGTGAAGAAAGCAACAAACAATATTACGAAGAAGTATACCAATACATAAAGTTGCTGAGTGACTTTGATGAAAGTATAAAGCTTGAATCGATTAAGCAAGACAAAGTGGAAAAAAAGATAGCAGCAACTATGAACAAGCGGTCGGCTATTGAATTGTTGATCAGACACTGGTCTTTTTTCGGCCCGATGATTTACAAAGATTACGAAATTTGGCACAAACGACTCGAAAAGTTATCAGTTCAAAGTGGAAAAACTGCAGAACTTGGTTGGCGAGCAATGAAAACATTTTACAAAGCGATCGCCCAGGTATTGAAGTCTGGAGATACAGAAGAGGAAAGAAAAGTGCTATTGGTAGGTACCATTCTATATTCAGTGAAGGTTCCTAAAGTACCCTATTTTCAAGATTTGGTCCCTATGGTACCGTATATGCAGCCCATAATGTGACTTTAAATAATGTCACTTTTCTTTCAATAAATTAACTCATGATTTAACCTATTTCTAAATTGTCTTGAAGTCTTTTGAAATATTTTAGGGTATTTTGAAAGATCCCGAGAAATTTTTAATAGATTTTAATAATTTGAAGGGATTTTTAAGATTTTAGGGTATTTTTAAAACTTCTAAGGCATTTTAAATTTCATTGTATTTTAATATATTTTCCAGCGTTTTAGGAAATTTCATCATGTAATTTCACGGGAAAACTGGGGAAATGACATTGAATTTATTTTTTGACCAAGAATTTTACAAATATATAGAAAAAAGTTTAGAATTCTTAATTGGCGAACTTTTAAAATTTTCCATTTTAGACTTGAATTAAAAAAAAATAATTTTTTTTTTTGATCAACTGTGAATATGAATTCATTATTGATTTGTAAAATTGAACTGTACTTTAAGATTTAATTTTTTTAGAATTTGCAAATTTTAAAATTAAAAATGAAACTGCTTCAATTGAAAATTCCTATTAGTTACACAAATATAAACGCACGATTGAAACTTTATAAACTATTTTCAATTTCAAAATAACTTCAAAGTAATATATCCATAATTAAAGGCTTTTATTAAATTTCATGTATTTCAGTCTAAAAAATTCCATTTTTAAACCATTGATTTTGAAATTTTTTAATTAAGAAAAAGAGCAATTACTTGATATTTAGAAATATCTGGCTGTTTATTTACAATATGTAATTATAAAATAAATATTCAAAACTAAACAGAAAACTAAACTTTTGAAGTAAAAATTTTAATTGCTCCTAAAAAAAATTTTTAATCAAATTCTTGATTTTTTATCTATAAATTCAGCATCTATTAATTTTAGAAAAAATCGAGTAAGTTAAAAAGATATTTAGAAGATATTTAAAAAATTGTCAAAAATAATGTGAATTTTTTTTAGGAAATTTGTTTAATTTGAAAGGACTTTAAAAAAATGTGTAGGATAAATTGGAGAAAAATTCGAATCATTTAAAAAGATGTTTGGAAGTTTAGAAAAAAAAATTTTATTTAAAATTTAAAAAAGTGTCAAACAACATGTATATGTTTCAAGTTTTGTATGTATTCAGTTTATAAAAAAAAATATAATTGCTTCATTCTTAATGTTTCTAGCTTAAAATTACTTAAAATTATATAAATAAATTTTTGTAATCAATTTATTGATTGATTCGTCTATTAAGAGTATTACAAATGATAACGAGGATTTATATTTTTGGAATTAAATCTAAATCTTTAAACTCTGCATTTATTTAAAAACTATTTATTTTTGAATTAAAAACCTTTTTGAATTCAGTTTCAAAAGTTTAAAATTCGAAAGTTTCACCTTGGGTGCTTTAATTTGCAGCTCAGTTTTTATTAGTTCAAACTGAAACATTTTTAGCTTCTGTGTTCGATTTTTTTAATTTGATTGATCGTGAAAAATGTGAAAAATATTATTTAGTCTTAGTGGATTTCAAAGCATTTATTTACGAGAAGTGAGGCATTTCGTAGGGTTCCAATAATTTGAGGAGATTTGAAGCACATCCTGAATTATGTAATTTCTCAAGATTTCTTTTAAATTCTTTCAAATTTTTTATCAATTGATAAAATGGTCAAAGGATTTAAAACATTTAAACGCATTTTTTCAAATTCTTTGGCATTTTTAAGAGCTCTAAAACGTTTCAAGGGATTTCAAAATATTTCAAAGGATTTAAAATAGTTTAAGTTATTTTAATTTATTTTTAAAGGTTCGAAGTAATTTTTAATTTATTTCCATTGCTTAATGAGATTTTAAAGGATTTGAAATATTTTAGGAAATTTGAAAAGATTCCAAGGAATTACTCATTAATGTCATTAATTCAATCAATCAATGATTTTAAGGGATTTGAAAGGACTCAAGGTATTTTAATACATTTTCCAGGATTTCAAAAGATTTTAAATCGTTTGGGAAGTCCTAAAAGATTCCAATGAGTTTTTTTATTTATTTCAATAATTCAAAGGGATTTCAAAGGTTTTAAAATATTGCAGGGTAAATAATTTCCTAGAATTCTGACGATATGGAACGATTTTAAAGTATGTTGACAGATTTTAAGATATTTAAAAAGATTTCACGGGATTTTATAAGGTTTCCGAGTAATTTAATAAATTTTCCAGGATTTCGGAAAGTATCGCCAATCGCCAGATTTTATAGAATTTCACGGGATTTAATTATATTTCAGTGAACTTTAGAGAATTTATTTAAGAGGTATTTCGTTGGGTTTTGAACTTTTAAGAGTTTTGACATTAGTTTTTGGAATTCACCCTTCATTCTTGATAATTTATCCTGATTTTTTTTATTCTTTGGAATTCTCTGGAATTATTCATTTCACTTGAATTCTACTAAATTTGTTTAATTTAATACATTTTTTACTTTTTAAAAGTACTTATTAATTTGATCCTGCGAATCAATTGATAAAATGAATAAATGATCAAAGGATTTGAAACATTTAAGGTATTTTTTTTCAAATTCCTTGGCATTTTCAAGTCAGTTAAATAGTTGTAGGGATTTCAAAAGATTTTAAAGGATTTGAAATATTTGAGGAAACCTTAAACAGTTCTCAGAATTTAAACAATTTCAAGGAATTTCCAAGGGTCTTAATAATTTTAAGGAATTTTAATTTTTTAAGGGATTTCAATGAACTTATTCACAAGTAGTCTGAGTTTTCTCGTAGAGTTTCAAAAGTTTGAAGAGATTTTCAAATATGTTTTCCAATTTGTTTGGGATTCATCCTGAATTCTTAAGATTTTATTTTACTTTTTAATTCTTCTAAATTCACTCAGTTCTACTTATTTCAATTAATTTTTGCATTTTTTAAAATTGTTTTCAATTCACTTGATTGATTTTTAAATTTAGCTTGATTTTTTATGAATTCCATTTGATTATTCTTATTTTCTTCAAATTTCTCTGAAGTCACTCAAAGTTTATTTATTTTTTAATTGTTTTCAATTCACTTGATTGATTTTTAAATTTAGTTTTTTTTATGAATTCCATTTGATTATTCTTATTTTCTTCAAATTTCTCTGAAGTCCCTCAAAGTTTATTTATTTTTTAATTGTTTTCAATTCACTTCATTGATTTTTAAAATGAGTTTTTTTTATGAATTTCATTTGATTATTCTGATTTTCTTTAAATTTCTCTAAAATCACTCAAAATTTATTGCAATCAATCGAATTTTTTTCGTTTTTTAAATTAGTAATTGGATTTTTTATTTTAAAAATTCTTAAAAAATATATTTGTTGATATTTCAACAACAAAAAAAAACATTTCAACTGAAAAACAGTGGATATTTACCAAAAATGTATATTCTCAAAGAAAAATGTAAAAGCTTATATTTTGGCCAAAAATATTCTAATATCAAATAAAAAATAGTTCAAATTAAACAAAACAAACTAATTTCCAACAAAATAGTCGAATCTTCGATCAAAATAAATTGATGTTTAACGAAACAGTTGCTCTTTTAATCAAAAAAGACGAAATTTCTATTAAAAGAGAGCCATTTCCAACCAAAAAAGGTTTTTCATTCAAGGGAGACAAAAATTTCAACCAAATTGTTGAATTTAAAAAAAAATGTTAACCAACTAGTTAAATTTGAAATCAGAAAAATGAATTTTTCATCAAGTATTTTATCTTTCGACGAAAGAATATGAATTTTCAATAAAAAATTCAGAAGGTAAAATTTCAAATGAAAAAGGTTCAATTTTTAATAAAAAATAGAATAGGTAAATTTTCGGTTTAAAAAATTGGTTAAAAAACTAGTTTTTGACAAAATAGTTGAATTTTCATCAATTAAATTTGTGTTTAACAAATTAGTTCAACTTTCTACCAAGTAGTTTAATTTTCAACCAAAAAAAAATTAAAAATTTTCTAAAAAATAAAAATTTTCTTTCTTTTCTCAATTCAAAAGAATCGACGAATATAAAAAGTAAAATGGAAGGAAGATTGTAAACTTTAATATTATTTCTCTTTAATTAATGCTTTCCTTTTCTAGTTTTTCAGGTCATATTTTTTGGGGTACCTTTCGAGGCTTAATCTGAATTCAAATTTAGTGCAATTGATTGTTTGGGGTTATAGTCAAATGGCAGCGCCTTGCAAGAAGCACTTGACTAGCGAGGAAGTCTGCGAAATGTATTCGTTGATTGCTCGAAGATCAATTTCGCTTAACACTCGGTAAACTTCCATTAATAAAAGAAGAATACTAAATTTGAACAAATCTCAGGCCTCGGACTCACCACACTATTGAAAATATTTGACACTCTTTTCGAGCGAAGACACAATTTTTCTACTATTTCGAAAAAATAACACTAAATATACTATTTTCTTAGAAAACGAACGAATTTCCAACGAAATTCTAGAATCGTCAACCAAAAAGGGTTCATTTTCAACCAAACAGTTGCATTCTTAAAAAAATGATAAGCTTCTAGAAAACAATTGCGTTTTCAACCAAATAGTTTAATTTTAAACCAAAAAGTTGAATTTTCTACACATGATATTTATCTTCTATCAAAAGAGATTAATTCTCAACAAAATACATACATTTTTTACCAATCTTCAACCGAAAATATTCATTTTCTACCTGAAAAGACTAAACATCTAAGATTTCTACAAAACAGTTCGATTTTTAACAAAATCCAGAATTTCAATCCAGAATATTTATTTTGTACCAAAAAAGATTGATCCCCAACAAAATGCATACTTTTTTAACCTTATAGTCTAATTTTCAACCAAGAAGATTAATTTTTTACTCGAAAATATGTATTTTCCACAAACTACATACATTTTTAACCAAATAGTTCAATTTTCTACCAGAAAAGATGAATTTTCAACGGAATGCATACATTTTTAACATTTTTAAAGAAGTTTAGTTTTCTATCAGAAAAGACCAATTTCAAACAAATTTAATACATTTTTAACTAAGTACTTTGAAAAATGAATGTGATGTTAGTCTACATTTTATGTTATTATTTTTTATTTCTTTCGTTTCTAAACATTTAAAAGATCAATATTATACCAGAAATGGAGTATTAAATATTTCATTGAATAGAACTTTTATATTTAAGAGTAAAAAAACATTTTTGTACAAAAAAGTTTAATTTTGTACGAAATTGTTGAATTTTGTAGCCAGAAAGTCGAATTTTTTACGAAACAGTTGATTCTTCTGCCAGGAGTTGCAACAAATAGTTGAATTTTTAACAAAAAAGAAGAACTTTTAAGAAATTATTTCAACTTTTAATTAAGTAGTTAAATTTTCAACCAAATATGTAATAAATAATATTTTAACCAAAAAATATTTATATTTTATTTTCAACCGAAAAAGTCTAAATTATTTAATTTTTCTAGTCAAAAATACGAATTTTTTACAAAACAGAAAAATACTCTTGGACAAATTCATCTTTTTGTTGTAAATTCATTTTATGGTTCACAATAGTTTTTGTAACTTAATATTTATTTTTTTGTATTTGATGTTTAATTTATTTTGTTGAAAAGTAATTCTTTTTGTTCATGAGTAATATTTTCGGCTTATTACTTAAACCAGTTCATATACATTTCTCTTTTTGGCTTGAAAATTTAATAATTTGATTGAAAATTGACCGTTTTGTTTGAAAATTAACTTTTTGCTTAAAAATACATAGTTTTTAATTTAATCTTTTTGGTTAAAAATTTACTCTTTTTGTTGAAAAATCAACTACTGTTTGATTCAAACTTCATCTACTTTGTTGAAAATGTAACTATTTCATTTTTGCTTGAATCCTTAACTAATCAATAACTAATCAATATAACTAATTAACTAATCATTAACTTAACTTGAATCCATAACTAAAACAGATTCGTTTTCAACCAAACCGTGTCATTTTTAAACAACAAATTGATTTTTTACGAAAGAAGACAAATTTTAAACAAAATGTATAAATTTTCAACCAAATAATTAAATTTTCTACTAAATTATAGGATTTTCTAGCCGAAAATATTAATTTTTTACAAACAAGTTGAATTTTGAATAAAAAAGTTAATTAACTTAGTAATTAACTTTAAAATAAGTTAAGTAACTTATTTAACCGATAAAAGCTTAAATTTGTACTGAAATAGGTCAATTTTCATCAATAAAAAATTGTTCGTCAATAAAGGAAAAAATTGCAATCACATTGTTGAATTTTCAAGTCAAATAGAGTAATTTTCAACCAAACAGTTGAAAATTCAAACATGTTTTAAATTTAAACCATATTGTAGAATTTTAAACAAATACTTCAATTTTTAACCGAGCAAGCCGATGTTTAACCAACAAAAATATGAAATCTTAAACAAAAATTTAATAGTAGAATCATTGGGTTCTATTAATTCGTTTTGAAAATTTTTTTTAAACATTTAATTTATATTTTTAAAACATTTAAATATTAACTTAGAAATCTGAAAGTATTTCTTAAAAAATAAATTTAATTTTCCATTGCACACTTTTTTATTTTGAACTAATACTCTTTTAAATTGAAGTTACATATAATTTCAATACTTAAAAAATATTATAAAACAATGTTTGTAAATTGTGATAATATTTGTACTGTTTTTGATTTCTGAAGTGAGCCCGAGACCTGAAATCTGATGCTTGTAGGATTTAAAAAATTTTTAATTTAAATTTACAGAGACGATGCGAACATTGAAGAAATTTCGAGTTATCTGGAGTCTCTTTCGGAAATTCTGATCAACCTACCCAACGTATCAATCGATCAGATAAAATTTATTTCAAAGCTTGGAACTCTTTTAATTAAACGATTTCCTGATTTCCGTCTTTTCGTTCAACCGAATGCAATTCAGTCTCTCAGGAAGTCGATTACAAATATTGGATACCTAAATCAGAATCTTCAACAGGAATATTTCTATGATCTGAGTCAGTATTTATCAAATCATTTTTATAATTTTTAACACGAAATTATTTCTAAATTTCAGGACATTTTTTCGAGCATTCAGTTAGAAAATTAAATTTGTAGATTTACACTTATTTAAATCGAACTTTTTTTTATCACTTTCACTTATCTCAGGAAAATATATTTTACTGAAAATATAATGAAGTTACACGTAACACTGGATTTTAAGTACCAACTCAAATTGATCAAAATATTTGCTTTAGCTATATCTCAAATTTTTGGACTTGGTTAACAAAATCGAAATATGTTTGGTAGTATTATTTATTCATTTATTTAATCATTCGTTATTTATAAAATTTAACTCTTTTGTTGAAAGTTCGTTTTCTTATGGAAAATTAATTTTTTAAACTGAAAATGTAACTTACTGCTTACAATTAATTGTTTTAACGGAAAGCGCAAGTATCTTATATTTGGTTAAAAATATATCTTTCTGAATTGAAAATTCAACTATTTCATTGAAAATTCTTTTTTCGATAATGAAACTGTTTTGTGGAAAGTTCGTATTTTTAGTTTAAAAATTCAATATTTGGGATTACATTTTTTTCTTGACTGACTGGAAATTTTTTTCTTTGACAGACATTAAATATTTTTTAGTTAAAAATGAAACTAGAGTTGAAAACTAATCTAATTTTTTGAGTATTCAACTACTTTTATTGAAAATTCGTATTTTTAAGTGAATTCCACTCTTTCTGATTTAAAATGAAATTCTTTTTTAGTGGAAACATCAACTATTATACTTTTTTTTTGTTTGAAAAAATACTTTTTAAATGATAATTTAAAAATTCATCTGTTTGCTTGAAAATTTAACTATTTTCTTGAAAATTCTTTTCTTTTGTGTTGTTCATATTTTTTAAATAAGTTCAATTTTTTCTAATTTAAAATGAAAATATTTTTTTTTGAATAAATATCAACTACATGTTAAACTTTTTCTTGGTAATTCTTATTTTTATGAAGTTTTGTCTCGTTGGTTGAAAATTTAAGTACTTTTTTGTGGTTAAAAATTAATTTTTATAGCTGAAAATTTCAGTATTCTACTTTTGGTGGAAACTTGATCTTTTTGCATTGAAAACTTAAGGATTCGGTTGAAAATTAATGTGTTTTGTTTAAAATTCGTGTTTTTGGCAGAAAACTAATTTTCTTGATGGACGATTCATCTCTTTGTTGAAAATTAATTTTTGGGTTCACAATCATTTTTATGACTTAAAATTTATCTTTTTTATCTGATACTTCATGTATTTTGTTGTACTTTATCGGCTTTGTTGAAAATGTAACTATTCCATTTTTGCATAAAAATTAATCTTTTTTAATTAAAATTAATATTAATTAAATTAAATTAAAATTTTTTTAATCAATCTTGTTTTAAAAGAAAATTTACATTATTTTTGTGTTGAAAATTCAAAATTTTATTAAAGTTGTTTTGTTTTCCTTTGAAATGGATGGTTCAATCTGAAAATTAATTTATTTCATCTTTGTTAATATATATTTTTTTGAGTTGAACACTAAATTATTTGATTTTGTCGGAAACTCGTTCTTTTAGCTAAGAATAATTTTTGAAACAAAAAATGTATTTTTTTTATTTAAAACATTATATATTTCCTTGAAAATTAACTTTATTATTCTTAATTCATATTTTTGGGTATGAAAATTAAACTTATTTAAAAAAATTCCTTATTTTGGCTTGAATATTCAAGAATTTGGTAGACAATTTTTGGTGAAAAATTGAACTTTTTGATGGAAAATTTGCCTTTTTAGCTTTAAAATTCAATATAACGTATACAAATTTTCCTTGCTGTCTAATAAATCTTTCTCAATAGAAATTTCACCTTTTTTCCCTAAAAATGCAACTTTTATTGAAAATTAATCTAATTTGGTCAGATTTGGTTAAGAATTCAACGAACTATTTGAAAATTCACCTTTTTTATAAAAATTCGTCTTTTTATATAAAATTAATCTTTTTGGTTGAAAATCGAACTATTTTCTTGAAAATTCGATATTTTGTGGGTGAAATTTATTTTTTAGACTGAAAATTTATGTGTTCAATTTTTATTAGTAATTATCCTTGTTAGTTGAAAATTCCACTATTTGGTTGAAAATTTACTTTTAGTCATGTATATAATTGAATTTTTTTCGGTACTAAATTTATCTTCTTGGTTAAGAATCCACGTTTTTTGTCGAAAATTCAAGTATTTGGTTGAAACTTAAGTTTTTTCTCCAAAATTCATCTCTTTTGTAGAAAATTCATATTTTCGGCTACAAAATTAAATAATTTAGTAGAAAATTGAAGTATTTGACTAAGCATTTATATATTTTGTTTATAACTCGTCTTTTTTCGTAGAAAATCAATTTTTTTTTTAATGCAACAGTTTTGTTGTGAATTCGTCTTTTCGATTGAGCATTGAAATATGTTGTTGAAAAATTGTTTTTTTTTTGTTTAATACAACTGTTTTTTTCGACAATTATGTTAACAATCATTTTTTGTTTGTTTAAGATTCTTTTAAGATTTTTCGTAAGATTTTATGAAATGTCTCTCTTCCTAAGTTTTTGAAATAAGCCTAGAAACAAACACTTTTTTGCATTAAAATTATTGATCCCCATCATCTAAGGTTGTTTTTATACCTGAAAAAATCACTATATTTCTCTTTGAAAATTTTGTTGCAACTATCAATGCGCCTTTTTTGTCAATTTAATAAATTAAGTTAAAGTTTAAATATCTTAGAGCTTAATGATATTCTTATAACATTCTTAAGAAGATTTGTACTCATAAGCGGTTGTGATACGGTGAAAAAATAGCTTCAAATTAAGCACAAGAACATTAAAAAATGTTAATGATTTCGGAAGTTATTAAACATTTTAGAAAATATTTTAATTTACTCTATTTTTACAATATTTACTTAAAAAATAGAAAAATTGGCTTCACCTTGTTCTCATTTGATACAGAATTTCCAGATTAATCAACCCTTTAAAGTAAAAATTTTTAAGCCCCAGCATAATTAAAATTAAAAGAACTTAATCAGTAATTAAAAAAGAGGTTTGCGAAAAATCTGGATAAATCTAAAGTTTCCTAAAAAAATCTCTTAAATTACAGGGCTTTTTTTTATTTCAAGTAGATATATCTAATATTTCCTCATTTTCTCCTTCTTCAGTTTACAACGGAATTCTCTGGACATGTTCTCACACATTGTTCATAGATGCAGAACTAGCACGCAGTACTTTAAAAGAACGACCAGTCTGCTACAAAAATTACCTGCCTCTGTGGCAGGATTTACTCGACATCAGTAAATACAAATACGAAACAGGACCGCAAGTAATAAAGCAATTATTCAAACAATTAGTAGCCACTTGTATCACTTTAATGAACACCCTAAATCTCAAAACGAAAACCAAAGAAGACATCATGTATTCCGATGTCGCTCTCTCCCAGACCGCAGAAAACGAAACGGATTTTCGTATATTCATCAACATGGTAGACCTCTACGTCGAAATCCTCGAAATCCTCGATTTCTCTCTTCTCAAGGATTGGCTTCCGAAGCTCTTGTACGAGATCGTGAGAAATTCTTACAAACACCAAATGGTCTCTGGATTTTACAAATTAATTCACGTGATTCTCCAGAGATCAGGAAACTACTGGAAAACCCTAGATCCGAAGAATCAAACCTACGAGATGATCTCGAGATTTTTATCAAGTACATTGGATTTAATTTGCGGATTCTACCACGAATTACAAATAGCTTGTGTCTATTTAATTCTAGACTCACCGATTGTCTTGATCAAAAACGAATTAAAACGGACAGTCGCAGTTTTTAAAATCGCTTTCACAATCGGATTAGGCGATTTTTCTCTGGCTGCTTGTGCCCTTGATGCTCTTGAATTCTGGACTCGTGAGTTGGCTAGTATTTATCCAGAAGAAATGAAGGAATTATTGCTGGAAGTGGTTCCCAGCCTCGAGCCTTATCTCCAGAGTAAAGAAAGTGCCACTGAATTGCTACAAGATATTGTAAAAACGCAACGGAAGATTATAACCCAGGTGACTCTGAAAGACGAGACAAAAACCTTGGAAGAATTTCAGAGAAGAATTCTCTTATTTTTGGGTTCCCTGTCCACCGAAATCACTCACGACTTTGTTTACAAAAGATCACAGGACACGAAAGCAACCTGGGATAAAAAGGATTTATTGGATTATACTCTCTTTTTCCCAGATACGAGACTTTACATTCACTTTGATAATATTCTGCCGAGAGTTGTCGATTTGGCTTTAAGTTCCGGCGACAGACGAACGAGAATATGTGCCTGTGAAGTTCTTCATTCGCTGATTATAGTGATTCTGGGAAAGACGAGAGATATTTTAAACAAACCGAATCCGGATCGTTTTGCCCATTTGTATAAAATTCTCTGCCCGGCGATGCTGAAACTGGGATCTGACCCTGATACAGTTGTTCGACAATTGTACTATCCAACTCTTTTGCAATTGACACATTGGCTAAGCTCAAAATTGATGCTGAAATCGCCTTCGACGATTTATCTCGTCGATGCTCTTTTCGATGGCTTGACTGATGAATCGAATTCGTCGTTACGAGAATTTTCGGGAGTTTGTTTGAAGGAATTTCTGGCCTGGTCGATAAAGCAGTCTTCTGATAAAGATTTGGAAAGGTCGCCGATTAATGTTTACACAATTGTGAGGAAAATGAGTACCTATGCGTTGCATCCGTCGACGCAGAAAAGAATTGCAGCTGCTGTCGCTTTCAACCATTTGTACTCGATTTTAAGAGAAAGTCCAGAGATTTTGAATACCTTCTGGTTGGAGATTTTTTACTGCTTTGTGAAAAGCTCCGAAGGTTGTCACGATTTGGGAATTGAAACGGCGATCAGGCATCTTCAGAAGGTCTTGAAAATCAAGGAGGAACTTTTCAATACCGAGAATTTCAGAAGGAGGAAACCAATCGAGTTTCCGAGTGCCGATTTGAAAGGAGTTGCGATCTGGCTTTTTACTGAGTGTGGATCCTGGGATCGAGCTTATAGACAAAGATGCATGAAAATCCTGGAGGATATTAATCCTCACGTGGAAAATTGCGATTCAGTGCAGAAACTTGTCATGTTTTATTTGGAAAATCATGGAATTGAAGGTCTGAATTCTATTATATTGAAGAACTTGGATGAAGAGTTCAATGTTATTTCTTTGGAGAATGTGACGCCTTTCCTACGAACCTTGGATTCCTACATTTGGCTGGTGGGAAATAAATTGGTGGATTTAGAATTATTGTTTCTTGAAGGGAATTCGGAGAAAGATTTGATTTTTTCGTGTGCTTGTAATTTTATGAAACGTTTTATCATGAGCCAAGATGAAGAGGATGATTCGCTGATTTCTAGGGAGTTGGAATTGTTAAACACAATCACGTGTGAAACTATTGTGACGCTTTTTGCTTTTACTAAGAAGATTCTGGATGTGATGGTAAGTTTATTTAAAAATTTTATTTAATAGGTACCACTTTTTACTTTTTTGAAGAAAAAAAATTGCGAATTATCGACTTTTTTCTTTGTTTTTCTCACAATTACAATTTAAACCAAAATGATACTTTTAGAGTTGAGATTCAAAACTAGACAAAATTTGATGATTTTAATTGAGATTATTAAAAATTGAATAATCTTTCATTAAAGCTTTATACTCAGTAAAGTTTAAATTATTATCGTTTGAAATTGCAAAAGTTCTGATTTCGTTAATCTGTATACAACTTTTATTTTTAATTACCAGGCCTTAATAGCTAAAAATTTGCAAGTAAGAAACGTTTAAAATGGATTAATTTCACATTCAATTACACTCTTTTCCCCATTTCTGCTTTTCCCCGGTTTGTCCGTTTTCTCGCTTAAATGCGAACTAATATAATAAAATCCAATCAGAAAATCCAAATATTTTCTGTAAAAACTTAATTCTTCTATTTAAAAATTCGACCGTTTGGTCGAAAATTTCATTATTTTGTTGAAAATTCAACTACAATTTTGTCAAAAGCTCATCTTTTTTTAGTCGAAATTTTAACTGTTTTGTTGCCCCTTATATGTTCACAAGTAATCTTCTTCGGTTGATAATTTACCTTTCTTGGTTGAAAATAAACTTTTTTGTTGAAAATTGAATTTTCCTCTCCAAAAGTTATTTTTTTTGCATGATCATTGAACTATTTAAGTAAAAAGTCATCTATTTTCTTGAAAATTCGTCGCTTTTGATTGAAAGTCTAATCATTTGGTTGTACATGCAACTGACAGGATAAAAATTAATTTTTTGTTTTGAAAATTCATCTTTCTTGGTTGAAAATAAACTTTTTTGTTGCAACTTTAAGTGTCTTGTATAACTTCTTATTTTTGCTTGAAAATTCAACTATTCGGTTAAAAATTAGACTATTTTGTTAAAAACTCATCAATTTTGATTGGAAGTTGAACTATTTTATTGTAAATTCAACTAACATATTAAAAATTCTTTTTTTTTTAAATTGAACTATTTCAAAATTCATTAAAATTCGTCCTTATGGATGGAAAATTGAACTATTTGATTTAAAATTCCATATATTTGGTTTTAAAATTTTACCAATTTATGGAAAACTCATTTCCTTAGTTCACAAGTAATGTTTTTTGGTTGACATTTCAACTATGTAGTTGCAAATTAATTTTTGTAACATAATTATTTGACTGAAAATACACCTTTCCCTATTGAAAAATCGTCTTTTTGGCTTGAAAATTCAACTATTTGATTGAAGTTTAATCTTTTCTGTAAGGAAATTCGAACATTTGGTTAAAAATTTAATTATATAGTTTTAAAGTCATCTTTTTTTATCAAAAATTCAACTGTTTTGTTGAATATTCATCTATTTAGATATAAAATTTTTCCGTATAGATTGAAAATTCATATTTTTTTTTAACATCATTTTGGCTTAGAAATTTAATTATTTAATTCAAGTTTAATCTTTTTTGTTGGGAAATTCTAACATTTGGTTAAAAATTCAATTATTCCTTCAAGTCATATTTTTTGTTTGAAAATTAATTTTTCGTGGTAGAAAATTGACTTTTTAGGTGAAAATTTAACTGTCCTCTAAAAAATCGTCATTTGGCTTGAAAATTGATCTATTTCCTTGAAATTTCAACTATTTGATTAAAAATTCAACATATTGTTGAAAATTGGTCTCTTTTCATGAAAATTTAAATTATTTCGTTGATAATTCATTCTTTTTTAAAATTTTTTTTTGTAGAATAAATTTCACTATTTGGCTATAACTTCAATTACTTTGTTAAGAATTCACCTATTTTGCTTTAAAATTCAACTATTTTGTTGCAGATTAAACTCTTTTTGATTGAGGTTTGATCTATTTTCTTTAAAAATTCGAACACGCAGTTAAAAATTCAATTATTTTGTTAAAAACTCTGCTTTTTTGGTTGAAATTTCATCTGTCTTGATTGAAAATTCGACCCTTTGGTTGAAAATTCATGTTTGTATGTTTAAAAGTTAACTATTTGACCAAGCCTTCAATTACTCTTTACAAAATTGTTCTGTTTTACTTGAAAGTTTAAGAATTTGGTTGTAAATTGAACTCGATGATAATAAACTAATTTTGGCTTAAATACAATTATTTGGTTAAAAATTCATATTTCTGGATTGAAAACGATTTATTTGTAGAAACTTCAACTTTTTAGGCGAATATTTCAACTGTCTTCTAAAAAAATCATCTGTTTTTTCTCGAATATTCAACTATGTTGTTGAAAAAGCAACTATTTTTGATTGAGCTTTAATCTCTTTTCTTTGAAAATTCGACAGCGTGGTTAGAAGTTCAATTTTTCTTGTTGACAATTCATCTTGTTGGTTGATATTTCATCTTGCTTGGTTAAAAATGAACTTTTTTGGTCTTAAAAACTCGTCTCTTTTACATGTAAGTTGTCAACTACCTGGTTATAAATGCAACTGTTTGGCTGAAAATTTATTTTTTTCAATTTATAGATTTCATTGAAAATTAATCCTTCATATTTCAAAGTCAAACTGTTTTTTAAATAATACGAATTTTTAACTTTACATCTCAAATATGATACTGCCTTTTTTCATTATCTTGAAAAATTCGATGCGACTTTTCGTGTTTTTTTCTCTCGAAATTCCATGCGACTTTCTTTGTAATTTGATGTAATTGATAAAAATCTAAAATTTAATCTAAAATTATTTTAATTTTCAGGACTCGACTTCAATAGAAACTCAAATCCCAGAATTCTTCTGGAGTCAGGATTTATTTTCCCTGATATCAATTTGTGTACTAAATCCACAAAAAGTCGGACTCGATACAAAAAATTTGAAAATAATAGAAGCACTCCCTCAGGAAATGGATGAATTGCTCCAAGTGATAAAAAGCAAAGCACCTGATTATCTCTTACAAAAACTTGAAAAAGAACTTACTCTCAACGTCGAAAAATCCTACCAAACCTTCACAGACATTGAAAGCGTCACCGAAAACCTGGTAGAGGAAGAAATAAAATCGTACGTGAGGGGGCTTATTTTGTTAAATAAGGGACAATTTCTAGATCGAATTTTAAAAGGAGGATTCGCAAAAAATGAGCCGATCTTGATTACACAAATATTCCACATTCTAAAACATCAAGGTGAAGGTAAAATGGTTATTCTAAAACCTGACACGATAGAATATCTTGAAAGTATATTGGAGTTGGTGTTCATAAATTACAAATATTCAACAATAATTTTGGTTCTGAATCATATAATGGAGGAAACTGAGCTTTTAAATCTAGACATGACCTCTTCTCAACATGGAGAGTACTTCCTAAGTATTTTCAAAGCGCCTATATTTCGCGGAATGTTGAGAAATGTGGAAGAAACTTTGAAATTCATCGATGATTTACTTGAGAGAAAGCCACAAAAAATGTTTATGGTGATTGAAGAGTTCGTGATATTTACGCATAAACATAAAAGCAGCTTTTCCAAAGAATCGGAATCTCTTGCCAATGAAATTCTTAAACGATGTGCCTCACTTGAAAGAAGTGTCAACAATTTGGAATATCGTAAAATGCAGTTTATGAACATCTACAGGATAGTTGTACGTCTTAAAAAAAATCCACTTGAGATAGCGGATCAAAAACAAGAACTCTACATCTGGATTCTCAGGAAACTTCAAGAAGGCACCGATCTCGAGCAGAAAACAAAAATCCTAGACGATTTCCTAGTTTGCTTGACTGACATGAAATCCGAGACCAACTCTGAATTATCTATTATATTAAGAAGTCTTAAACACGAAAGAACAGATGATATTTCTGACAATAATGTCAATTCTTTAAAAGCCGTTGCTTGTTTCCAAACAATGCTTGCCCATTTACCAATAACCAAGTCCGTAGTTCTTTTCGAAACTTTAATCAATTTCGCAGCGGGATCTTGCGATCAGTTATGTAACGAGAAAACATTGAACTATTTAGAAAATTATTTTCATTCCATCAACAGCGAGTCTGTTCTTAAATCTTTGGAGGTTGCCTACAAATTTTTCATGAATTGTGGTAGCATTCCCGCCAGATTTGATGTTCTACGAAGATTTCTCCTCCCAGCGTTTCAGTTTTGCGCGACAAGAGATATTGAACGTTTCTTTGAAAAGAATGCAAAAGAAATGCATACTATTCTAAATCATGAATTGAACTCTGAAGTCGAAGAGGATTTGAAAAGACACATCGTTTCCAAAATCGGGTCCTATCATCTTTTCGAGATTATGTTCGCTCGAATTGATTTGGAGAAGATAACGAGTGTCCAGAGTCTAATTGCCAGGAATGTTTTTGCGAATCCGGAAGACAAGCAGCTGATGAAGAGTGTGATGATGTCAACTTTATCAGAGAGGAAAACGAAATGTTTGTGTGCAAACGTCAAAGAAATCACGAGACTACTTCACTGTGCGGCATATAATTGTGGAATCACCATCATCAGTTTGAAAGAAGAGGAAAAGTTTTATAGTTGGGCCTTCGCGGAGAACAGAGGAGAGGGGAAATTGATTTGGGAGAAGATTTTGGATTGTGAGAAGCAATACTCTCTTCAGCAAACTTTTAGAGAATACCCAAAGCAGCGAAAGAAGCTTATCAATATCAAGAAACTTGCAAAGAGAAGGGAAAACACTGGCGAGTCAGGCAATTCTTATATTCACAAATATGATCTGGCATCTTCGACATTGACTGAAAATTTAGACGCTTTCGATTTTAATGAAGCTACATTGTCTTCAAAGTCAGAGAGCAATCAAATCGAGGAAACGATGACGCTGACTTTTGAATGCGACGATTTTAACGAACATGAATGCATGGCATCTCTTTGTGGAATTTTGGTCCACATGGTTCGGAATGATATTTTCATTCCCCAAGAAACTGGGAATGTTCAGCTTCCAAAATGGATGGCCTCTTTCATTCAGTCAATGAAAACTGAATTCAATAATGCTCGACTTTTCCTCCTAAAAGTAATCTGCAACACCCAAAATATATTCAAACCCTATGCTAAATTCTTCGTTGGTATTATTCTGAATACCGTGAACGAATATTTGAAGTTGAACCACCTAAATTATATAATAACGGACGTATTATTGTTTTTGATCGAGTGGCGAGTTCCTTTGCCGGAAAATCAGAAAGAGGAGGCACAAAATCTTCTCGAGCACTTGGTTAATAAAGCTGATACAGCTAGTACCAGAAGTGTAAAAAGATATAACGTTGATATTATAAAAATGATTCTTGAACTCTGGGGTGAGAATCTGAAACTTCCAAAGGCTATCGATAAAAAAATAGCTTCAGGGCCAGACTTTGCGATTGGTTTGATCCTAACTTTTTTGGAAAACAAATTGCAAGATCAGGTAGTGGAAAGATTTGATATTATCGAGTTTCTTTATAAGTCTTTTGAAGATTGGAAAAGGGAAGAAGATGCTGTTCTTCAAAACTGCGCAGCTTTGGGCTTGGTCATCAAGAATTTGAAAGAGGGAGACGAAACACAAAACGATAGGAATGAGGCTATAAAACTCAGTACCAACGAGCTGTTTCTCAAGATTTTTCAGAAGATGCAGTCGGTTGATAAGAACAGAATGATCAAGTGTATTTACACCCTGGCTGTTTGTTCTCCAACCTGGATTGAGAATTTCTTCGAATTTGTGAGAAACTACATCGGTGAAGTCGACAACGTAGGAAAAGCTAAATGCCTGGAAATTTTCCTCTTGAGGATCCCAAGCTTGAGTGTTGAAGATGTTAAACGTGAGTTGGGCTACATGAGTTTCAGTAGCCTCTTGCAGAATAAAATTTTAACATGCGAGAGACTAGGTCTTCAGATTATTAATTCTTTGGTAGAAATCCTAGACCCGAGTGATCTGCTTCCAATGGCGGAGTTGGCTTCTCCCTATGTGAAAAACAACTCGTCCGAATTGCGTGAAAGTGCTTACGAGATCTTCATGAAGTTAAAAAAGAAGTACGCCAATGTTTCATCATTCAATGAGGATGTGCAAAAATTAAAGGAAATGAGTAAGAAGTTTTTGCTGATCGGATTGTTGGACTCGGCTGAGTCCTTGCATGAGAAATTGATTAATTTCTGGACCGAAGATGAATCTTTGTCAGAAAAACTGGTGGACAGATTCCTGGATCTTTTAAATCAATATAGTCCAGATGTTGAGAAAGTCTTTCTGCTTTATTCCTGCCTTTCTATGTTACGTCTCACAAGCAAATCGAGGGAGTATGAAGAGAAAATGTTTCCAGAAAAGCTGGAAGAATGCACTTTCAACGATTACAGAATTGTGATGCACTGGAGGGCGAAAAACTTGGGATCGATGGCTCCTCTCTTCGCCAGATCTTTGGCTAGTCAGATGTCTCAAATGTTCACCCAATCGACTTATTCATCACAGAATTTCGCTTCCAATTTCAATATGCAGTTCCTTAGAGCAACATTCGGCCCTTCTTTTGAACCAACTAATTTGCAGGATGCAACGTTTTCTAATACTGCAGGATTTGTTGAGAATGATTCTGTTTTCAAAATTCCAGACCCTGCTTACAATAAAGTGTCAAAAAGATTCTTGGGGTATAAGGATGATTTAAAGAATCAGTTTACGCAAAAGGCAGTGGAGAGCAATTTAAGACATGATGAAATGGTAAAGGAGGAAGTTGTTAGACAAAGTAGTGCTGTCAAGCTTTACAGAAAATATCGAATTGGTGACTTTCCAGACATCCAAATAGCTCATTCAAGTTTGCTCGTTCCTTTACAAGAATTGGCAAAAAAAGATTGGCTAATCTGCAAAGACCTTGTTGTCTCTATGGTATGTTCCTTGCTGAATGACATGAACACCAGATCCAAAAACCAGCAATTAATTCCCAGAATTTTTGAAAGTATGCAACAAATCTTGGAGAATAATCAAGGCTCGAGTTTAACTCTTGCAGCGGTTTTAGAAATAACCCTGTCTTATAATTCTACTGACTTTGAACCGGATTTAGTTGGTCGAGTCTCAAAGCACAGTGGACTTTACTCTTTAGGTGCGCTCTATTTGGAAAAGTATTTGATACACCAACCTATAGCTGAACCTTTGAGAAAAAGAAAACGGGGAGAAACTCCGGAGCGAAGACCAAATGCCTCGATTTATCTGGCAAGGCTTTATGAATCTATGAATGAAGTTGACGTCGTTTTGAGTATATTCAAGGGTGACGAATTCAGTGAGAAACTTCAGGAAGCTTCGCTTGCTCAGGCTGCAAGTGATTGGCTTAAAGCAAGAAAAGCCTACGAGGAAGCTTACGAAATAGAAACTGATTTTGTTAAGGTGCACTGTCTTCAAGAATCATTTGAGTGCCTGAGTCAACTTTCCCGATGGGATGTACTGAACAAAAAAGTGTTTGACGAGTCCGAAGAAGATTTTAACAACGTCTGGAGCGATCCTCAAAAAGAAGAATGGCTTCTGCCCTGGATCTATCGTGTTTACCTCCACAAGGTTTTAAAGGGCGACTGGATGAAGGGCAGAGATACCGATAATTTAAGAAATTTTATGGAAGCGATGGACAATTGGTTAAAGAGTGATGGACTACCTCGTATAAAAGAACGCTTCGGTGAAGAAATTTCGATACTTTTTATGATCGACTCAGAAACCGAGAACCCGGAATCGGCTCGTGATTTTCTGAAAAGTAGTTTAGATTATGCTAGGGAAGAATGGATTAGATTGAATCCTCTTTCTGAAAAACTCAGATCTCGTCTTCTTTTAAAATTAAGGGGTATTAGTAACATCGAAATTTATTTGAAAGCCATCAAGTCCGATTTACCAGACGGGATCCAAGACATGTTGAAGTACTGGTCTGAAAATTTGCCTTCGTCCAATGAAGATCTTCTCCCTTGGGAGACTCACATAAATTACCGACTCCACTTTGCAAATCTCTTGTCTAGCAAGCCTGAAATAGCGGAAAATGAGGAGAACCTTGGTGAGTTGCAGTCAATTTCCATCCAGCAGAAAATGAAACTTCTGGACTTTGCGATTGAACACAAGAACAGATTCATTGCTAAAAATTATGTGGTTGAGTTAGAGGAAGCGATAACGACGAATAGTGGCATGAAGAAACTGGAGTTCTTCATTTCGACATCTAGATGTTTTTACCTTTTAGGAGAATGCACGGAAGACAACAGGAGAAAACTTTCATACTTTACCCAATCTTGGAATCATATTCACAGGCATCTTAAATCAAACAAGTCGGATTCTTCTTTGCGAATTTCTGCTCTGCAACATGTGACTTCTTTGACATCTGTTCTGGGAAATTTCGCTGATAGAGAAGACGAACTGGCGAGAAATTTAATAAGCAATTCCGATTTTACTTCCAAGATTAGTAGAGAAGAAATAAGAGACGTTGAGAATTTCAAGAAATTGATAAGCAATTATGGCTTGTCTAGTTTGAAAGAAACATGTGAAATTGCAACTAAGGGCGAAAGAGCTGATTGCTATTTCAAACTTGTGGTTTATTGCTACGATCAGGTTTCCAAAAACGAGGATGATCTTGAATTGATTCGAGCATTTGTCAGTGCGACTCTTAAAGCTATGACCTATGGATCTTACAAAGCAGCTCATTATTTCCCTTGTCTTCTGAAGACAAAATATTTAGAAGATGTAGAAGCAAAAGAGATTTTTGTTTTGGAGAGTCAAAAAATAGAAACTTGGTTGTTTATCGCCTGGCAAGCTCAGATTTTTTCCCATTTAGGAGACTCGCTTGCTGAAATTTTGATTCCTGTGATCAAAAGATTGATTGAAGATTATCCAAATGCTGTTATGTACACTTTTAGATCCACGATAGAAGCCAATCCTAGTTTGTTAAAGAACTCACAAATCCTGGAAATGAAACAAAAATTGTACAACAAACCGGATGTTGAATCTTTCTTGACAGCAATGCATTACGTTTCTCACCCAGAGTTGTATTTAATTCACCACTTGACAGTAGCTTCCAATGAAGTTCTTCAAGGTAACCCAATGCCTATCGAAAATCTTATGAAGAAAATTTTCCCCGATGACATACAACTATGTGGTAATCTTTTCAATAAAGTAGTCAAGAAAATCACTTCTTTTAAGAGTGAAATTCAAGACATGGTGGGCAAAACTTATTTAGAAATAAAACCACTCATAAAGAAGATTATTGATCTTTTGAAAAGAAGTCTTAAGGATAGACGAGAGAGCACGCATAGCGATTGTATTTTTAAAACAAAGTTGAAAGATTACAGTCCTTGGTTGCAAAAATTAAGTCGCAGTGAAATCGAAGTTCCTGGACAGTATTCGGGAGACAGGAAACCTTTACCAAGATATCATGCCAAGATTGGAAAGATTGAGCCGAATATTAAAGTGATGCAGTCGCTTCGAATGCCGATTAAAATTATAATTGTTGGCAACGATTCGAAGAATTATAGTTTTCTGGTGAAATTCGATGAAGATTTAAGGCTTGATCAAAGAGTCCAGCAAGTTTTTACGATCATGAACAAGATTCTGAAAAATGATATTCCGTGTGGAAAACGGCATTTATCTATTGACACTTATCAAGTAAGTATAAATAGACTTCATCATTTTTTCCTTTTTTTTAACTAGAAAGTTATGAGCGCACTAATTAGCCTTTCTGTATAAAAAAACTCTGTGTATTTTCCAACATTTTGTTATAGATTTAGCAAATATTTTAATAGAGGGCATCTATCCTACCTGGAAAACCTGGAATTGTCAGGGAATTTGTATAAACCTGGAAATATCAGGGTATTTCTTTTTAAATCAGGAAATTTTTTCGAGAGCGTGCTTTATTTTTTTTATTGCAATCTTAAATTGAAAAACAATGATTCCTAATTTGTAAAAGTAGCTTTATGTTTCTGTATTGAACTATTTTATTAAATGTTCGTTTTTTTTTGTTTGAAATCAATTTTTTAAACTGAAAATTCAACATCTCTTTTTGAATAAATTCCCGGATTTTTTATTAAAAATTTAAACCTTCTTTATAGTTGAAATATCCACAATACATTATTGGTTCCGAATTCATCTTTTTTGAGCTATTTTGTTAAAAATTCGTTTTTTTGTTGGCTGAAAATTAATTTTTCATTAAAAATATAACTATTTCAGTTGCAGCGTGAACTGTTTTGGTTGATAAAAATTTCTTTTTTCTGAAAATATAACTATTAAATATTTAGTTGAAAAATTATCTTTTTTACTTGAAAATTTTGACTGGTTTGGTAGATATTAATCTTCTGGTTTGCAAAATAATCTTTCTGTTGCAAATCTAATGATTCTAGTTAAAGGCTCATCATTTTAGTTGAAAACTCGTGTTTTTGGGTTCAAATTCAACTATTCCAGTTAAAGATTAATCATTTTAAGTGAAATTTCGTCGTTTTGGTTGAAAAAGAGTTTTTTTACTGAAAATTTAATTATTCAATTTTTGTTTTACAATTTATCTTTTTTATTTAAAATTCATTTATTTTTTTATAAAATTCAGCTTCTTTGGTAAAAATGAATCTTCTGTTCCATTTTTTGTTAAAACTTGATCGTTTTTAGTTCAAAATTCAAGTATTTTGTTAAAAATTTACCTTTTTGTATTTGAAAATGGAAATATTTCGTCGAAAAATCGTCTTTGTGGTACAAAAGTCATATTTTTTGTTGCAAATAAGATAAATCGATTCAATGTTGAACTCTTTTCTCAAAAATGTACCTTTCTGTTTGAAAATCCATCTATTTCAGACGAATATTCATCATTTTAATTTGAAAAATATTGGTTTGGTTGAAAATTCAACTATTTGGTGGAAAATTGTCTTGTTTAGTTGTAATTTCACTTTTTTTGTTAAAAATTCATATATTTATTTGAAAAATTGTCATTTGTTTCGTATAAAATTAAGCTCCCAGTTTGAAAATTAATCGCCTTGTTTAAAATTCATTTTTTTTATTTATTTGAAGATTCATCATTGTAGTTGGAAACTCATCTCTTTGGATACAAACGTAACTTTTCAGTTATTCGATTGGAAATTAAATTTTTTGTTCCACACGTACGTGAAAAACTCGACTTTTTCGGTCTGAAAACAGTGATCAAAACAAGCGATTTTTCAATCGTTGACGAGAAGCGTTGAATAATGACAGGTTATACCTACTAGTGGGTAAAAGTGAGTGGAACCGTTGAATAATAGACTTTTTCTTGTGAATGTGCTATGGAATCAGCCGTTATGTGTCGCCAACTACAACTAAGGTGTACGCTTCGCACACACGCAGTCTGAGTGTACGGGCAGTCTGAGCGCGCGTGTTTCGTTTATTGTCGCAATTAAAGTGCAAGTATTTTTTGCATAAACTTTCACGCGATTTCAAAAGATGTATCCGGGAGAATCTGATGATGAGGAGTATTACACTCCACCTGAAATGAAGGAAGCTGCCAAAATCGCTTCAAAATGTTTGCTACCGGAGAAGTCGAAGAAGAAATATGATCTCACTTTTGACAACTTCGTCGCTTGGAGAAAGTCCAAAGGAGGAACATCGTATTCAGAGAACGTATTGCTCGTGTATTTCAATGAATTATCCGCAACACTGAAACCATCAACAATGTGGTCGCGCTATTCGATGCTACGAACCAAGATAAGTCTCGAGGCGAATATCGACATCAGTAAATATTTCAAACTGCTTGGCTTGCTCAAGCAAAAATCAAAAGGATTTCAACCCAAGAAATCCGCAGTTTTAACGGATGAAGACTTGAAAAAATTCTTGACAGAAGCTCCAGACTCCCAATACTTGGCGGCAAAAGTAAGTATTCAATGTTTTTGTTGAGGTTATGTTTCGAAATGTCAGTATTTTGACAATTGCTTAATTGTTTATCAATATAATAAATGATAACTCGATAATATTGACTATAAACAAAAAAAATAAAAAATCAACAAAAAAAATAATGATACAAATTACAATGATATTGAGCAATAAACGAAATAAAAAATAAATGAATTAATAGGTCGAATTCAAATTTATAGGTCATTTTCATCTTCGGGATCATGGGGGAACTCGATGCCACGAATTAACAAATGTTTGCACCAATGACGTGAAAGTACAGGGCCAGGTACTCGTAAATATCCCGAACACCCAAACGAACATCACAAGATCGTTCACGATTCAAGGAGAATTCGCCAAAGTCGTGAATCGTTATCAAACTCTTCGCCCTTCTGATGTCAAAACCGAGCGATTTTTTCTCAATTCTCAAAAAGGAAAGTGCACGAGCCAACCCATTGGGATAAATAAATTCGCGAATACTCCTTCCCTGATTGCGACTTATTTGGGATTGGAAAATCCCAATGAATACACAGGTAAACATATCTATAATTGTCTAGTTCTGCATTTTTCTTTACAAGTATACTTATAAACCAAATATTTATTTCAGGACATTGTATGCACCGCACCTTTGCCACATTGTTGGCAGATTCTGGTGCAGGTTTGCTCGCTCTCAAGCGCCACGGAGGGTGGGAATCTTCAGCAGTGGCGGAAGCGTACATCGCAGATTCAAATAAAGGGAAAGTAAAAACAGGGACTGATATTACGTCAACCATCGAATTACAATCAACCAGCGGACTTGCAAAGGAGACAAAACGGATGAAAGTTGTCGATGATTCTCTCGATACTGCAGAAGTACATTTGGAGAATGAAAGGAACCAAATTCTCAAGGTTCCACAAGGAGCAATAATAAAAATGTCCAATTGTACTAATTGTACCATTACAATTGAAAAAAATCGATTGAGTTAACTATTGTACAATTTTCATACAATGTAATTGCGAATAAAATCTCACCCTTGTATGCATTGTATTGATGTATTTAATGATAAATAAAATTGATAAAAAATAAAATAAAATATCATAAAATAATAATCAAAAATTTAATTTTTCAAATTTGGCAATAAATAATACATTGATTAATGGTTCATTTATCCAAAAAATTAAAAATCAACAAAATTAAACATGACGCTTAATTTGAAGGTTCATTAATTCATAATTGATTTTCAATAATAAATTTATAATTGTATTTTAATAATAATGATCCTAATTTTTTTCTCATTTTTAAATGTCGTTTTTTTGTATCTTGCCACTGTGCAAGCACAATATACATTCTAGGAGTAGGCAGAATTGAGGGGCTCAGACGAACCGTAGCACAAAATCCTACTGGTTTGATCGTTATTGAAATATCCTCAGATGCGTTACTTAGGTTCTCTGGAATTTCAGCAGGGACTCATAGATGTGTGGTAGCGTACGAGGCTTCGAGGAGACATATTGCCCTGGGATATCTGATTTTGAAGCACTGTCTGCGCTCAGGGAGACGATCTTGGCAAGCCATGCAGGATACCAAATTGGGGCCAGATACCTCACCGGTGCAGCAAGAGTTGCCTACGAAGACAAACGCTGTGAGGATTACTTGGGCCGACTGACATCTTTCATCCTTGAGATATACGGCAAGTCCGCTCGGACCGATTCACCCCATACGCATAAGCATACCTATCAGCCTTACCCAGACTTCGACCCAATAAATTAACTTTAATCCTGAAATGAAAATCATGTGCAAAACCAAACGAACGAAGGTGCACGTATATAGTTGCCATGCTAGGCGAGCATACACATATACGTGCGAGGCATTCTCCCTCTCGCCAATATCTTAAAATAGCAGTATCTCATCCATACGCACTCTATGGTTCACACTGAAACGGTTCAGTATATAAAGTTGATTTATATTTATAATATTGAACAAAGAGCGGGTAAAACAGAAAATAAATAAGCTACTGAAGGACTTGCGAATTGCTGAACGACAGAGTTATATAGGTCACAAGTACCGCTACGCGAAACAGGTGCCGTTGCGTGCGCAACCAGTCTGTGAAGAAGGGATGATCCAAGTCGCAACGTTGGAACCAGCCTGATAATGGAACAACGATTGCGTCGACAGCTGACGCCAAGTAATAGACACAGGACACGTTTGGCTCTCAACTTTTTGAAACGATCGATAATTCACCGGAGTCCGATCACCACTTAACGGTCTCAAGCTTACTATATAGCAAGAAATTTAAGGAAGACTGAGCAATTAGGGCTTGACAATTCAATCTTAAAGAAATATAAACATTTATTGACCTTCCTTACATTCCTGATCCATCCCATTCTTACATTTTGAGGTGATACTGTAGCGCTACCGGCTCATCCTTGAGCAACCCATTCCTATGGGGACCTAAGGATGCCTGTATAAAAACCTCAATCTATTTGAATAAAAACGGCGACTAAGGTTGAGTGAGGTGATAAAATATCCCTGGTTTGTCAACTGATCCAAGAACTAATCTGTCTGTGCAACCCGTTTCATGCGGGAACTCATTCAGTGAGGTAGTAAAATATTAGGATAAGTTGAATTAACATGGCTGTTTGCAAGTTTTGACACAGAAAACCATGAACTTAGGAATTAGGAAAATTACAAGAATAGATTCATGAGTTTGACTGACTCAAAATAAAAGGTGGGCATTTATAAGCTTAAGCTCTGTTTCACTATAAAGCTAAAAGAGTAGGAAAGAGAAAACCATTTCTAGGTAAATATTGCACTTGAATTTGCATAGAATTGAGTCTAAGTTTTCTTAAAAGAGTAAAACACTCAGAATATTTAGCGTGCGTTCGAATAATTAAATTGTCGGTCATTAGGAAGATGCGATTCCAAATAAATTAGACTTTTTAGCATCGCAATTTTTATTCTCGCTTCTGTGGACTCATTTCTTTTGAAACAAAATTAATAAGTCATTCAATTAAGAAAATGAATAAATTTCAGATTAGTGTTAATGTAGATCTAGAATTCAAGGATAATTACGTGACAAAGGGTTTTTTGATGCAATATTATTTCAATATCGAGGAAGTAAATTTGAGAAAAGCAAAATTCAATTTAACGCAAATTGGGAAACTGAATTAGTTAGAGTATCTTTTGGTATTGTCGTTAATAATATATTATTTTGTTTCAGATTTATCGTCCTAGCAGGATTGGTGCCGACATGTTTCCTCGGCATCAATTTCCTGAAAAGCGGAAATTAAAATCGATCAAGACAAAAATATTTTCAAGACAATCAATACAAACATATTAATATTATGTAAAATCAGAAAAGAGTAAAGGGGAATCTATTTCTGAGTTCGGGTATCAAGGGTAGATAATAATAATTGTTCATAATAATCAAACAAATATTCTTATCCAACATAAGAAAAATGTTAAAACACATAATCTTCCCTCCTTCTTCCTCCCTGCATTCTTAGCATACGAGAAAGTCCATCTGGCTCCTCTCTACACGTACTATCCACCGTACCATTCAACAGCAAAAGCACGTGGTAATATAAAAACAACGCCACAATGCTTAATCTCTAGGTTTAAATAAAGGTTGGAAATAATAAATACTTGAATAAAGATTGAAAATTCTAACCTGCATCAATTACGATGTGAATCGAAATTTAAAAAATTATTTTAGAAATATGAAATAGCTTGAAGCACTTCACTTCCGTAAAATTACTGACAAGTTTTCTACCTTGTAGGTGTAAAATACAAGAAAAGGCGTTTAGCAATACGAGATTTCGTATACCTAGAAATAAATGCTGAAAGTCAAACGAAAAACTACAAAAACGTTTGTCCGTCCGAACTTCAGGATTGAAAATTAAAGTAATTTCTTTGGAGATATAGCCCTAAAGCCATAAATCGCCATCAAGGTCAACAAAAAACTCATTAATTATTTTCGGTACAAGAATTAATAAGAGTGGATCGCCGGGATCGATGCATTCAACCAATTAAATGAAAATTTTCAATTTGGACATTAAATTAAATGAGGGATAGATATATTTTCTATTTCTCATCAAAGTGAATTTAAAAGAAAGGTGACAAGTGATCGCGCGTTTTTGTGTGTGCCTCGAACAATTAAAAGGACTAGAGTGGATTATTTGATCCACGCTACGTAAAAAGGCTTCATCCGCTCGAAAAAAATTAAAGCCGGAAATAAACATCGTTCCTTCCGGATTTAATTTTTCTCTCTTCAATGACGAGTGGTACTATTAAGGAACTGGTAAGCTTTATCGTTCTTTTGATTATGTACTTTTTTCTATATATGTGACAGGTTCTACCCATTGTAAAACGTGCCCCCTTTCTATTGGTTCTTATTTATTCTCGTTATGCCTTGTGTTTAAGAAAAAAATAATAAGAAATAAATGAGTGATCGAAAAAAATCGTATTACAAAATTATTTCAATATGACCCACTTAACGGAACCATTTTATAGAAAGGAACAACAACTCTCAGTCCGAGAGTGAGGGTACCAACCCACAAAAAAATAAATTATACGAAAGTCGAGTCTCATCAGTCTTGCTCGCAACATTTGCACTGGTCTCCCAATCATATGCCAATGAATTGAGGATCAATGAGTCTCAATGTTTTCACTAAAAAAATCCGACTTGCACTACTCCTACAGCTGACATAGATTTTACACTGACTGCATGCGACGAGACACAACAAGTGAAAGGTGCTAACCAGATAACTTATCAGATACCAGACACCTTATTCTTTGATCAAAAGATGTTTTGAGAGCATAATGCAATAGAAATGTTGGAATGCTGAATTTCCGATTGATTGCTACCATTGTATTAGTGAAGATAACCTGTCAACTGCCCATAGAAAAAGCAAAATCTATTCCATTGATGAGAACAGTGAAAATATTATAACAGAGAAAGTTGTAATGTGGCAAATTTAAAACCACAAAATCCTTCTCGACCGGTCAGGACAGAATCCCATCGCAAAAGGAAAATTATTTTTTATTGTATCATGGGCCTAGAAAGATGCTCGACAAATAACTTTAACGAGTTAGAGAGAGCCTTATCTGCCGCCGGAATTTTATGTATGTTCAGGTTTGAATGTTGCCGCAAAGACCCGGACATCTACTTCGCACGACAATTTCCCTTTGCTAGGGATTACCAACGTAC
>JAAAKG020139572.1:0-12326 GCA_010014905.2 Druon quercuslanigerum
TCAACTAAAATAATGAATATTTAACCAGAATAGTTTAATAAAAAAAATCAATTTTCCATCAAGAAGAATTATTTTCTCACAAAAACACAAATTTTCAAAAAAATAAATGAATTTTTTAATTAACATAGATAAAATGTAATAAAATCTTCAAGTAAAAATTGAATAGTAAAATTTTGATTTAAATAAATTTGTTAAATTTGCAACAACAACAAAAATTAATTTTAACAAAACAATTTAACTTTCAACATTATCACAAAAAATATGAATACTCAATTTAAAAAATCAATCTTTAACTAAGAGTAATTTTCTTTCAAAAACTTGAATTATAAACCAAATAGTTCAATTGCGAACTAAAAAGGATAAATTTTCAACGAAAATTATGAATCATTAACTGGAATATTCGAATTTTCCACCCAAGAAAGCAAAAAAAAATAACAACAAAAAAAATTTTAAAAAATAATTTTTATCAAAATAGTTAAATCCATTCATAAAAAGCTACTTTTAAAAACAAAAAAACATCGCTATTTAATATTAAAATAGAAATAAAATTTAAGCACGCTCTATAAAAAATGTCCTGAAATTTCCAAGTTGATCAAAGTACATAGAAAATTCTTTTGACAAAACTTATAATTTTTTCTTTAACAAGCCTTTCCAGTTTTTTCAAATTTTCTAAGATTCTTAAAGTCAATTAAGGAGGATTCATTTGAAGGATAATTAAAAATGCACTTTCACTCTCGTTTAATAATAATAAAATCATACTTTAATCAAACTTTCCAACTTACAATCTCCAACGAAAATTGGCAGAAAATTATTCAGCCTTGGTCGTCGTTTTCTTCGCCTTTCTTATTTCTTTCTGCTTTTCCTTCTCAGCATTTTCGTGAAGACGCCTCTTTTTGCGCAAGAGCCAGATTTCTTTCGCCCTGTCTTCCCTGCCCTTCATCATACTCTTGTACAATTTACGATGCTTCTTCTTCACCATCTTCTCCCGAAGTCTATACTCCTGCCTCTCCTGTCGATCCTTTTCCCAAGGAATTTCCTTTACCACTTCTCCCGCTTTTGTCTTCATCTTCTTTTTCTGCAACATTTCATTAATCCAATATTCAAATTTTACGTTTTCCTCACTTTTCCTGACTATTTTTTCATTTTCCTTCATTACCAACATTTATAATCGAAATAAAACGGTTATTTCTAATAAAAATCTCAAATTTCCAAATTTATCAATTTTTTTTTAAACAAAAAATGTATTTTCTAATATAAGAAATAGCTTTTCAAAAAATACTTGAATTTTCAAACTAAAAAGATAAATGCCAAACAAAAAAGTAACACAGTTTAAATTTCAATCGAAAAGATGAAATTTATAAAGAAAAAGAAATTTTAAACCAAAGAGACGACGAATTTTCAACAAATAAAAATTTTTCACTAAAGAAAGACATAAAAGTTGATCAAAAATTTTCAAACTTTAAGCCAAAAGACGAATTTTCTCTACGAAAATTGTACTTTCAAACAAAAAATATGACTTTTCAAACAAAACATTAATTTCCCACGAAACTGATGCAGTTTTACTCAACTAAAATGAAATTTTAAACCTAGATTTTTTTTTAACCCAAAAAAAGAGAATCTTAAACTGAAAAACATCAATCTTAAAAATAGAGTTTTTTACTAAATAGTTAAAATTTCAATTAAAGACATGAATTTTTAATTAAAAATATAAATTTTCAATAAAAAAAAGATTTCCTTAAAAACTAATTCAACCAAATATTTCAAATAAAATAGATCAACACTTAAGCAAAGAAGATAAAATTTGTAAGAAACTATTTGAATTTTCTGTTTAAAAAGATTTCAAATGACTTTTTACTATCAAAATAAAATATGAATTTTTAATCCAAAAAGACGAATCTTTTCAACCGAAAAGGGTGATTTGTAAAAAATTAGTTGAATTCTCTACCCAATTATTGCATTTTTATCCATGAAAGATAAAATTTGTACTAAAACAGAGAAATTTTTATTAATAAAGGACAAATTGAAATATGAAATTTATCTTTAAACAGATAAATTTCTTATTAAAAAGGAAGAAAAAATTGTCAAAAATAGTGGAATTTTCAAACTAAAAACATAAATGCCTAACAAGAAAGTATCATAGTTTATATTTCAATGAAAAAGAAAAAAAATAGAAATAAAAAGAAATTTCAAACCAAAGAGACGAATTTTCAACAAATAAAAATTTTTCACTCAAGAAAGAAAATGAAGTTGATCAAAATTGTTGAACCTTCTAGCCAAAAGACGAATTTTCTCTACAAAAATTTAATTTTCAAACAAAAAATATGACTTTTCAAACAAAAAATTAATTTCCCACGAAACTGATGCATTTTTACTCAACTCAAATGAAATTTTAAACCCAGAAAATTATTTATTTACCAAAAAAGGAGAATCTTCAACTCAAAAAGATCAATCTTAAAAATAGACGTTTTTACTAAATAGTTAAAATTTCAATTAAAGAGATGAATTTTTAACTAAAAATATAAATTTTCAATCAAAAACCCATTTCTTAAAAGCTAATTCAACAAAATCTTTTAAACAAAATATTTCAACACTTTAGCAAAGAAAATTAAATTTTAACCAAAAAGTGGTATTTTTATTTCAAAAATTACATTTCTGCGAAAATAGATGATTTTTTAAATCAAAAAGATAAATTTTGAAGAAGCTATTTTTATTTTATATTAAAAAAAAATTCAATTGTCTTTTCACTATCCAAATATGAATTTTTAATCCAAAAAGACGAATTTTTTAACCAAAAAGGATGGTTTATAAAAAATTAGTTGAATTCTCTACCAAATTATTGCATTTTTATCCATGAAAGATAAAATTTTACTTAAACAGAGGAATTTTTTTAAAATAATAGACAAACTTTCTTTTTAAAAATGAATTTTTAATCAAATAGTTGCATTTTTATCCATGAAAGATGAAATTTCTCTTTAAACAGATAAATTTTTTATTAAAAAGAAAGAAAAAAGTTTTCAAAAAATAGTGGAATTTTCAAACTATATAAAAAGATAAATTCTCAACAAAAAAGTATCATAATTTATATTTCAATCAAAAAGATTAAATTTAAAAAGAAAAAGAAATTTTAAACCAAAGAGACGAATTTTCAACAAATAAAAATTTTTCACTCAAGAAAGTAATAAAAGTTGATCCAAATTATTGAACCTACAAGCCAAAAGACAAAGTTTCTCTACAAAAATTTAATTTTCGAACAAAAAATATGACTTTTCGAGAAAAAATTAATTTCCCAAGAAACTGATGCATTTTTACTCAACTAAAATGAAATTTTAAACCCATAAATTATTTATTTACCAAAAAAAATGGATCTTCAACTCAAAAGTATCAATAATAGAAAAAGGGTTTTTTAATTGATAGTTAAAACATCAACTAAAGAGATGAATTTTTAACTAAAAATATAAATAGTTGAATACTTAAGCAAAGAAGATTAAATTTGAACCAAAAAGTGGCATTTTTATTTCAAAAAATTACATTTCTGCGAAAACAGATGATTTTTTAAATCAAAAACATCAATTTTAAAGAAACTAATTGAATTTTCTGTTTAAAAAGATTTCAGTTGACTTTTCACTATCAAAATATGAATTTTTAATGCAAAAAGACGAATTTTTTTAACCAAATTAAAATGATTACAATTGAATTGAATAAAGTGGAATTCTCTACCCAATTATTGCATTTTTATTCATGCAAGATGCAATTTGTACTAAAACAGAGGTATTATTAATACTAAAAGACAAAATTTCATTTTTAAGTTGAATTTTTAATCAAATAGTTGCATTTTTATCCATGAAAGATGAAATTTCTCTTTAAACAGATAAATTTTTTCTTAAAAAGAAAGAGTTAACAATAAAGGATCTTCAACAACTCGATTCCTTTCCTTCTTTTGATGTAAATTACGTCTTTTAACATCTATTATTATTAATATTTATAATAAAGAGAACAAAATGCTAAAAAAATACTTGAATTTTCAAACTAAAAACATAAATGCCTAAAAAAAAGTATCATAGTTTATATTTTAATCAAAAAGATGAAATACATAAAGAAAAAGAAATTTAAAATCAAAGACACGAATTTTCAAACAAAAAATGACTTTTCAGGAAAAATTTAATTTCCCACGAAAGTGATTCATTGTTAATCAAATGAAACAAAATTTTAACTAAAATTAACAGTTCAAATTTCAATTAAGGAGATGAATTTTTAATTAAAAATATATATAGTTGAACCTTTAAGCAAATAAGATTAAATTTTAACCGAAAAGCGATATTTTCTTTTAAAATATTACATTTCTGCGAAAACAGATGATTTTTTAAATCAAAAAGATCACTTTTGAGGAAACTAGTTGAATTTTCTGTTTAAAAAGATTTCAATTGTCTTTTCACTAAAAGAGAGGAATTTTTAATAATAAAAGACAAATTTTCTTTTCAAAAATGAATTTTTAATCAAATAGTTGCATTTTTATCCATGAAAGATGAAATTTCTCTTTAAACAGATAAATTTTTTATTAAAAAGAAAGAAAAAAGTTTTCAAAAAATAGTGGAATTTTCAAACTATATAAAAAGATAAATTCTCAACAAAAAAGTATCATAATTTATATTTCAATCAAAAAGATTAAATTTAAAAAGAAAAAGAAATTTTAAACCAAAGAGACGAATTTGCAACAAATAAGAATTTTTCACTAGAAAGAAAGACGAATTTTCTCTACAAAAAATTTCATTTTCAAACAAAAAATATGACTTTTCCGAAAAAAATTAATTTCCCACGAAACTCATGCATTTTTACTAAACTATAATGATTTTTTAGACCCATAAAATTATTTATTTACCAAAAAAGGAGAATCTTCAACTTAAAAAGATAAATCTTAAAAATTGGATTTTTTACTAAACAGTAAAAATTTTAATTGGAGATGAATTTTTAACTAAAAATATAAATAGTAGAACACTTAAGCAAAGAAGAATAAATTTCAACCAAAAAGTGGCATTTTTATTTAAAAAATTACATTTATTCGAAAAAGGGTAATTTTTTAAATCAAAAACATAAATTTTAAAGAAACTATTTGAATTTTCTGTTTAAAAACATTTAAAATGAATTTTACTATCAAAATATGAATTTTTAATCCAAAAAGATGAATCTTTTCAACCAAAAAGGATGATTTGTAAAAAAAATAGTTGAATTCTCTACCCAATTATTGCATTTTTATCCATGAAAGACAAAATTTCTCTTTGAACAGGTAATTCTCCATTAAAAAGAAAGAAAAAAATTGGCAAAAAATAGTAGAATATTCAAACTAAAAAGAAAAATGCCTAACACAAATGTATCATAGTTTATATTTCAATCAAAAATATGAAATTTATAAAGAAAAAGAAATTTTAAACCAAAGAGAAGAATTTTCAACAAATAAAAAATTTTCACTCAAGAAAGAAATAAAAGTTGATCAAAATTGTTGAACCTTCAAGCGAAAAGACGAATTTTCTGTATGAAAATTTAATTTTCAAACAAAAAATATGACTTCAGAAAAAAATTAATTTCCCACGAAACTGATGCACTTTTACTCAACTAAAATGAAATTTTAAACGCAAAAAATTTTAAACCCAGAATTTTTTTTTTTAACCCACAAAAGGAGAATCTTCAACTCAAAAAGATCAAGCTTAAAAATTGGATTTTTTTACTAAATAGTAAAAACTTTAAATAGTGATGAATTTTTAACTAAAAATTTTTAACCAACAAGTGGCATTTTTATTTTAAAAAATTACATTTCTGCGAAAACAGATGATTTTTTTAATCAAAAAGATCAATTTTGAAGAAACTATTTGAATTTTCTGTATAAAAAGATTTTAATTGAGTTTTCACAATCAAAATATGAATTTTTAATGCAAAAAGACGAATTTTTTCAACCAAATTAAAATGATTAAAATTGAATTGAATAAAGTGGAATTCTCTACCCAATTATTGCATTTTTATTCATGCAAGATACAATTTGTACTAAAACAGAGGTATTTTTAATAATATAGGAAAAAATTTCATTTTTAGGTTGAATTTTTAATCAAATAGTTGCATTTCTATCCATGAAACATGAAATTTCTAACAAATAAATGTTGTATTAAAAAGAAAGAGTTAACAATAAAGGATCTTCAACAACTCGATTCCTTTTCTTCTTTTGGTCTAAAGTACGTCATTTAACATTTATTATTAGTATTAATATTTATTTTAAAAAAAGAAAGAAATGTTTAAAAATACTTGAATTTTCAAATTAAAAACATAAATGCCTGACAAAAAAGTATCATACTTTATATTTCAATCAAAACGATGAAATTTAGAAAGAAAAATAAATTTAAAACCAAAAAGACGAACTTTCAACAAATAAAAAATGTTCACTCAAGAAATAAATAAAATTTACTCAAAATTGTTTAACCTTCAAGCCAAACGACGAATTTTCTATACAAAAATTGAATTTTCAAATAAAAAATATGACTTTTCTGAAAAAAATTAATTTCCCACGAAACTGATGCATTTTTACTCAACTCAAATGAAATTTTAAACCCAGAAAATTATTTATTTACCAAAAAAGGAGAATCTTCAACTCAAAAAGATCAATCTTGAAAATACAGTTTTTACTAAATAGTTAAAACTTCAATTAAAGAGATGAATTTTTAACTAAAAATATACATAGTTGAACCTTTAAGCAAAGAAGATTAAATTTTAACCAAAAAGTGGCATTTTCATTTAAAAAATGAAAAAATGAAACTAGAAAGTATTACTTTTCAACATAATTGTTGAATTTTCAACCAAACAGTTGCATTTTTATCTAAGAACGATGTAATTTCTTCTAAATAAAGCAAATTTTAAAATCAAAAAGACAAATTTTCGAAAAAAACTTGCCTATATTTCCTATATTTGATCGAAAATTCGAATTTTCTGGGAGAATATTTAATCTTTTTGGCCACTGATTCATATTTTTCGTTTAAAATTTTATTAAAATTTAAATATTTGGTTGAAAATTCATCTGCTTTGTTAAAAAAGTCATCTATTTTGGTAAAAAATTCATCTTATTGGTTGAAAATCGATCTATTTGGTGGAAAATTAACTTTTTCTACTTTAAAATATATTTTTTTAACTGAAAATGTAACTGTTCTATTTTTTGTCGAAAATATACTTCTTTTAAATTAAAAATAAAGTTTTTACTAAAAATTTAATTGTTCTATTTTTAGTTGAACATTTACCTGTTTTTGATGAAAATTCAACTACCTGTTTAAAATCCGTATTTTTTTGTAGAAGAATACTCTCATTATTTAAAACTTCAAAATTTTGATTAAAAAATAATTTCTTTGTTTAAAAATTGAAATACTATGTTGAAAAATCGTTCCTTTTTCGATTGAAAATTTAAGTATTTTATTTTAGTTTGAAAATTTATCATTTTAGTTGAAAATTCACTTTAATGATTCCATTTGTTGTGAAAAATGTAACTTTTTTTGATAGAAATGTAATCTTTTTCATCAAAAAATGTTATGTTTTTACTTTAGAAAATTTAACTATTACAATTTTTGTTTTTTATAGAAATTTCATCTTTTGGCTTGAAAATTCTACTATTTGGTCAAAAATAAATATTTCTGGTAGAAAATTCATCATCAAATATTATGTTGAAAATTTGTTCCTTTTTCGTTTGAAAATTTACTTTACTATCTGAAAATTTAAGTATTTTATTATTATTAGAAAATGTATATTTTCAGTTGAAAATTCATTAATTTTATTTTTAAAAAAATTTGTTAGTTGAAGATTAATCATTTTTGTTAAAAATTCACTTTAATTATTCAATTTCTTGTAAAAAATTTAACTTTTACTGATAGAGCTGAAATCTTTAATCTTTTTAGAAAATTTAACTATTCTATTTTTTTTCTAAACAATTTTAAGCTAGAAACGTTTAAAATTGAAAAAAAAATTTTTTTTAAAAAACACTTCTTAAATTATTTTTGTATATTTTATTTTAAATTTCATTTTAAATGGTTTAAGCATCTTTAAAAAGCTTCAAAATTTTATTTAAAAATCTAGAGAAATCTAGAAGTTGTTCCAAATTTATTTGAATTTAAAATTATTTTTGAAATTTTTTTAGAACTTCTAACTATCTTTTACAATCAATTGATTTTTTCCTACAATTTTTAGAAAATCCTGCAAATTTAAAAAAAAATTTTTTAATCTTCCAGATTCTTTTTTAACAATTTTAGAAATCTATTTAAATCTTTTTGAATATTCTCTTAAAATAATTTTCCGAAAGTTTTGTTAACAAATTTTTCTTGCTTTTTTCGGTAGAAAATTAAACTTTTTGGTTAAAAATTCATTTTTTAGTTGAAATTTCATCTACTTAGTTAATAATTCTTGCATTTTCTGAAGACTTCTTTGTTTTGTAGAAAATTAATTTTTTCTAGTTGAAAATTCAACTATTTGTTTGAGAATTCCTGAATTATGTAAAAAAAAAGTTTTGCTTGTTGAAAACTAAAAAAATAGGATTAAAAATTGAACTACTTTCTGAAGAACTAAAAATAAGTGTGTTTAAAATAAAATTTGATTAAAAATTAATCCGTTTAAGGTGAAATTTTAACTTTTTGTTTGAGAATTCTTGAATTTGGTTAAAAATTCGTCTTTTTTAGTTGAAAATTGAACTTCTTGGTTAATAATTCTTGAATGTTCTGGATATTTTTTTTTGCAGAAAATTAACCTTTTTGTTTAAAAATTAATCTTTTCTAGTTAAAAATTCAACTGTTTGTTTGATAACTCTTGAATTTTGCTAAATATTCTTTTTTTTTGTTAAAAATTAAACAAATAGGATTTAAAGTTGAACTACTTTCTTAGAAAAATATTTATAAATTGCGTTGAATTTTGTTAAAAAATTCTTTTTTTTCTGTAAGAAATCTTACTTTTTGTTTAAAAATTAATCCTTTTAAGGTGAAAATTCTTGAATTTGGTTCAAAATTCTTTTTTTTCGATTCAAAATATTAAACAATTACGTTTTAATGTTGAACTACCTACTTAAAAACTAAAAAAAAAACGATTCGTCTTAAATTGAATTAAAAAGTCGACTTTTTGGCAATAAATTAATCTTCGGCTTCCAAATTCATATTTTTTAGTTGAAAATTTAACTGTTTGGTTGATAATTCTTGGATTTTGTTAAAAATTCGTTTTTTTTTTTTTGGTATAAACTGGAGTTTTCAATTGAAATGTTTTAAATAAAATGCAGATAAACTGCAAAATTCAGAATTTTGAACACTAAAAAATTATAGAGTTCAAAATTCCAAAAGTTCCAAAATTGGCAAAAAAAAATCCTGGAAGACTTGAAGGAATTTTTTTTTAATTTGCAGAATTTTCTAAAAATTGTTGAAAAAAATTCTATTCATTTTAAAATATATTAAGCAGTTCTGAAAAAACTTTTCACACACTTTATTTAAATTACTTGATATCAGGTGAAGTTCAATTATTATTTCTAAATAAAAATTCAACAAGGTTGCTAACAAATTAAACATTTTTTTAATATAACAATAAAAATTGTAACCTTAAAAGTTTATAACTTTACTTTACTTTTAAATATTTGTCCTTTATTTACTCGTATAAAGTAACAGTGAAATATTGTTAAATATTAAATAATTATTCCTTTTCTTAATTAAAAAATTTCAAATTAAAAGTATAAAAAATTTAATCATTTCTACGAAAATAATATTTTTAATTTAATAAAAGCCTTTAATTACGAATATATTATTATTAAGTTATTTCTAAGTTGAAAATAGTTTATAAAGTTCCCATCACATATTTACATTTTTTAAATGACTAAGACTTTCGAACAGAATAGTAATAATCTGAAAATTCTTAAACTTTGAACGCATTTAAAATCGTTTTATAAATAAATTCTTGTTCTGTTTTTAATACTTGAGGTGCATATCCATTAAAACAAGTATTTATTCATTTATTTATATTTACAGTTGATAAAGTACAACAGTTTTTTATTTAAAAAATTTCTCAATCAAACGCTTTTAATTTTTAATTATTTAAGTCTTCAAGACTGCTCTTTAAAAAATAGAATATTTTAGACTGAAATAATATTTTTAATTTAATAAAATTTTTTGATAATATATATATTTTTTTGACTTTATTTCAAAATTGCAATTTGTTCAAACATTGATTTAACTAATACGACTTCGAATCGTCTTGTAAACTCAAATATTATTAACTTTTAAAATTTTAAAGTAGAATTCCAGTAAAAAAATCAATTATTAATTTATATTCCTAGTTGATCAACTAAAATTAATTTTTTATAAAAAATCTTCGATTTTAAACGCTCCTAAATTCTAATTCTTTCAAGTTTTTAACACTGAATTTTTAAATTCTTTAAATTAAAATGTACGCTTAAAAATTAACAATCTAAATGGAAAATCTGTAAAGTAAAAGATTTTCGAATTACGCATTATAAACTGAATGATATAATTAAAAGAGATCACAATTTATATAATTATTTAAAAACGGTTGAAATCAAAGCAAATTGGGCAGATTTTTTCCCCCAAAAATCGGTTTCCCGGTCCAATTATAAATTACTTGCTGTTCAACTGCCAATTTTTTTTTTAACTTTTATAAATTATAGAGTTCAAAGATGCAGATTTAGTTCCGAAAATATAAATCTACGCCATCTTTGTCAATGCTCTAAAATTTAAGAATCAATCATCAATGCATTCAAAAATTTTCAAAATTATATAGTTTTAAGCAATTTTAATCTAGAAAGATTAAAAATTGAACGATTACATTTTTTGTTATAAGCTGAACACTTCTTAAATTAAAAGTAAAAAATTAAAAATGGTTCAAAATTTGATTTCCAAAGCTTGGAACAATTTGATCTTATTATACATTTTTTTCAAATTTTTTAGAACTTCAAAACATCTTTGACAATAGCTCGAATTTTTCCTAACAATTTCTTTAAAATCCTGCCAAATGAACAAAAAAAATCATTAAAAATATAAATCTAAGATGCAGAATTTTTAAAGTAAAAGATTTTTGAATTACGAATTTTAAACTGAATGATACCATAATTGAAAAAGATAACAATTTAACTAATTATTTTTTTAAACTGTTGAAATCGAACTTTGACAGATTTTTCTTCTGAAAATTTGTAAAATTTCCGGTCAAAAAATAAATTCCCGCTTTAGCGGCCACCCTGAACGAGAAAAAGGGGAAATTTTCTCTAAAAGAACAGAAAAAAGAAAAGAGTGTGAAGTCTGAAAATGGCTTTGAAAGACCTCTACCTTAAGTTTCCTCTCACGTTCTCGCTCATCTTCTTCCTTTTTCTCCTCCTCCACGTCCATCTCCACATTTTCATCCTTTCCAGCAGCAGTTTCGTTCGTGCTTTCGTTGGCTTCTGTTTCTTCTTGTTCGTTACTCGCGTCTCCCTCAGCTTCCTCGTCATCTTCCTCCTCCTCCTCGACTGGAAAATTATAGCTATTAGAATTCGAAGTGTAAGATAAAAAAATACAAACGTAAAAAAGAAGACAAAATAAATGCTATGGAAAATTACGATTGTGGAGTCGGTACTCGGGATCCATGAGGACGCGCTCTTCTGGCGGAATGTACGTTTGATCTCGTCGATTGTCTGAGAAAGGTGAGAGATGAGGTGGAAGTACAGCACCCATCAGATATTTTTCAACTGGCAGCACCTCGCGAGCATTTACGCAGTCAAAGACCCACTGCGGTTGCACGTAATATCTACAAATATTTCCTTCATTCATCATTTAAATTTAAGCCTCAAACAGCACAATTTAATACAGCATACGTAGAATTATATAGCATACGTACACTTGTGCGATTTTGTTTTTTTTAATGTTTATATTAAATATTTAACATATTGAATGTATAATAAACATCTAGCATATATTACGCATATTAAAAAAAATATTTTATATAGTGTCTGAACAATCTGAAACATTGCTTAAGTGCGAATTCGCACTAGTGTGCCATTTGAGCGTTAAATTGAAAAAAAAAAAATTTATAGAAGTTTCAACTATTTCAACTATTTAGTTGAAAATTAATGCATATTGTGGAAAAATCGTATTTTATGTTAAAAAAACATTTTTTTTAATTTGGAAAATCATATTTTTCGTTGAAAATAGTATGAAAGTATGAAGAATCATTTTAGTTTGAAAATTTATCACTTTCGATTCAATTTTGTGTTTTTTTTTGTATATATATTTTAATTTTTAATTATTCCACTTTTGGTTTAAAGTTCATACATTTTAGTTAAAAATTGA
>JAAAKG020139573.1:0-12326 GCA_010014905.2 Druon quercuslanigerum
TTTTGTACACGATTGAAACCCGAAATATCTACTTTATCATAATGAATCATCGTGAAAGCATCAAATCTATTATCAATCTCTAGGAATCTTTTAAAATACCTTAAATTATTTTAAATTTTTTAAAATAGTTGTTTAAATTACTTAAATATTTTTAAATTCGTTTAAAACTCCTCGAAAGTTTTAAAAGTACCCTAAAATCTTGAAATTTTTTTAATCTTCTTATCATGCCTGACTATATTGCACCTCTACTACTTGCTCTTAAAGTCTCACTTCTGAACTGTCTTGGCTGGATATTTTATACATGTACTACATATTCTTCAAGTAGACAATTTCACATATATAATTATTATATAAAATATATATTTAAATTTTTAATTAAATTATTATTTTTTCTCTTCAGCAAAAATTTTTGTTCAATAGAAAGCAGTGGTTTATGAGGAACAAAACTCAGGAAATGTGTAATACAGATTATAATAAGTTTCTAAAATTAATCTATCTATTTTCTAAAATCTTGGAACAAAAAGAAAAATAATTTATATTTAGTAAATAATTAAGATTGATGAAATTAATTTACCTGAAGGTTCCAATCGAATCCACCAACATTAACACCACTAGAATCTCTCCAGTGATATTCTAAAGTGGTGTCATCGATAACATCAATGACTGGGCAAACCACTGTGGTCGAATCGTGTGCAATTCTGTCTAAAAGCGGTTCCAGCCATCCTTCAGTGCACTCACAATGACTGTCCAGGTAGGTCAATACTGGAGCTCTTGCTGCGCCAGCCCCGAGAAGTCGTGCCCTGATTAAACCCTCCCTCTTTTGAGCCCTGATGATTCTCACTTTGGGGTAGTTCATCATGTAATCCTCAAGTTGACGTTTCAGGTGAGCTGGAAAATGTAAAAAATTTAATTAGATTAATATTAATCAAGGCAATTTAATTTAATAATAAAAAAACCTAGAACTAAAGGAAAAGGTGAAGGAAATTCTAAAATTCTAAATCTAATTATGTTATTGATAGTAGAATTAGGCAAGGTTCATTTATTTCTTTTATAAATTCTTAAAATTACATTTTTCGGAAAAAAGATCTACTCAAGTCGCTCCACTGGGAATCGAACCAAAGCACTTCCGATTGCCGGTCAGATTCTTGTTCGTTTTTCGATTTTTCGGAATTTTTCTGAAAAAGATCTACTCAAATCGCTCCACTGGGAATCGAACCAAAGAACTTCCGATTGACGGTTGGATGCTTTTCCATTTTTCGATTCCCAGTGGAGCGACTTGAGTAGATCTTTTTTGAGAAAAATTAAATGTTAGGAATTTATAAATTTATTTTCCATATCGTCAAAAATAAAGTTAAATTTGTTGTATTATTTAAAGAGATAACTTAATCGAGAGCTTTGATTATTTCAATTTCAACATTTCCTGAGTTTTTCTTAGCTAATTTTTGATTTTCCTTTCTCATTAACATTTAAATACGAACATTTTAGTTTTGTAACACTTTTAGGATAGAATCTTTTATAACCGGAATAAAGCCGTATTTCAGATACAAATTTAAAATTTTCAAGTTGATTTATTTATTTTATAAATTCTTAAAATGAAACTTTGCTGAAAAAAGATCTCTTCAAGTCGCTCCACTGGGAATCGAACCAAAGAACTTCTGATTGCCGGTTTTGTCAAAAATGAAGTTATATTTTTTGTATTATTTAAAGAGATCACTTAATAGATAGCTTTGATTATTTCAATTTCAACATTTCCTGATTTCTTCTTAGCTAATTTTTCATTTTTCTTTGTCATTAACACTTAAATAACAGCATTTATTGTTGTAATTCTCTTAAGATAGAATCTTTTATAACAGGAATAAAACCACAATTCAGATACAAATTAAAAATTTTCAAGTTGACTTATTTATTTTATAAATTCGTAAAATTAAACTTTTCTGAAAAAAGATCTACTCAAATAGCTCCACTAGGAATCGAACCAAAGAACTTCCGATTGCCGGTCGAATGATTTTCCATTTTTCGATTCCCAGTGGAGCGATTTGAGTGGATCTTTTTTGAGAAAAAGTTATTTTTAAGAATTTATAACTTTATTTTCCATATTGTCAAAAATGAAGTTAAATTTTTTGTGTTATTTAAAGAGATAACTTAATCGATAGCTTTGATTATTTAAAGTTCAACATTTCCTGACTTTTTTTTAGCTAATTTTTCATTTTCCTTTGTCATTAACACTTAAATAACAGCATTTTTTGTTGTAATTCTCTTAGGATCGAATCTTTTATAACAGAAATAAAACCGGAATTCAGATACAAATTAAAAATTTTCAAGTTGATTTATTTTATAAATTTTTAAAATTAAACTTTTCTGAAAAAAGATCTACTCAAGTCGCTCCACTGGGAATCAAACCTTAGAACTTCCGTTTGCCGGTCGATAATAATCGAATTTTTAACAAAATAATTAAATTTTTAACATAACAGTTGAAGCTTCAACATAAAAAAATAAATTACCAACATAAAAGTTTCATAGTTTATATTTTCATCAAAAAGATGAAATTAATACAAATAAAAAATTTAACTATAAAGACGAATTTTCAACAGATAAAGATTTTTTTCAGTTAAAATTTTCAAGCCAAAAGATAAATTTTCTTTATAAAAACTGAATTTTCAAACAAAAAATTTGACTTTTCAGCAAAAAATTAATTTTACATGAAACTTTCATTTTTACCCAACAAATATGAAATTTAAAACCAATTTTCATCAAAAAACGATTCCAGTTGACTTTTCTAGGCAAAATATAAATTTTTTAACAAATAATAAGTTTTGACGAAAGAAATTGAATTTTTAATTTACAAAGACGATTTTTTTCTACCAAAAAGTTGCATTTTTATCCAGAAAGATGAAATTTTTACAAACACAGAGGCATTTTTATTATATATATACTAAAAATATCTTAGAATTTCAAAAAACAACTAAAATATTTTAAATGCTATGAAATGTTTGAAATCCTTTGATTCTGTTTGAACCTTTTGAAAATTCCTCTTCAGCTTAAACAGTAGCCTAAAATTTTTTAAGTTCTCAGGGATTCCTTTAAAATATTAAAATTTATTAAAAATTACTCAGAAACTTGAAAAGTTCCCTAAAATATTTCAAATCCTCTTAAATTTCACAAAATATTTTGAAATCTTTTAGAGGTTTTAAAATTTCTTGACATTTTTAAAATATTTTAAACATTTTAAACCTTCATTTCGAAATTCTTTAAATTAAAATATATGTATAAAAATTAAAATTCTAAAATGAAACATTTTTAAAGTGAAATATAATTGATACAAATCACAATTTAACAAATTATTTAAAAAACGGTTGAAGTCGCAGGTTGCACAATATTTTACGAATACAAATTTTATATAATTTCCTGTCAAAAAAGTAAATTCACTGTCATTTCTCGGTTTTTCTGGGCTCATAAAATTCCCGGTTTCCCCGGGTTCCCGGTTCAGCGGCCACCTTGAATCTCCGTCTTAATCTCTTATTCGCTTCTTCCACTGCTCTCCCTCTCTCCCCACTGCTTCGTTCTTTACGCCACTCCCCCCTCCCTCTTTATCCTTCGCTCTCACACTCTGACACAGCTTCTCACAGAATTAGCGGTATACAGCGGCATGCGCTCATGTATAGCGGCATGTGCTTAATTATAGTGGCATGCGCTCATGTATAGCGGCATGAGCTCATTTATAGCGGCATGAGCTCATTTATAGCGACATGAGCTCATTTATAGCGGCTTGCGCTCATTTATAGCGGCATGCGCTCATGTATGGTGGCATGCCCACATGCATAGCGGCATGCGCACATGTATAGCGGCATGCGCTCATTTATAGCGGCATGAGCTCATTTATAGAAAACGAATTATCATGCTGGTTAAATTATAAAATTAGGGAAGTGTAAAATGTAACTTTCCGAATAACTAGAAGTTACTTTATCTAGTATCTGTTACTAGATACTGAAGAAGAAGTAACTTACCCAACACTGTTTGTAAAATTATAATTTTTTTTTGCAACAATAAATAAATTAAGGTATATAGAGAAATTGTCATCTAAAGATAGAGCGGATTGCAATTAGTAGATCATCGTAATTTACTTGTAGGAGGTAGGTTGATGCGCACACCAAACTCTAATCCTGAGTCGCCATTGGGGTTTTAGGTAACTATGGACACTGTAAAGGGATCGAGTGGATAGCAGTGCTTTGTCTGCTGACCAAAGCGTGTTATCTATAGAATTGTTGTTTCGATTATAATTAAACCTTAAAATTTTTTATATTTTTAAAAAGATTTCCTTTTAACAGACTGAGTTTGTTAATTGAAGAAAAAAATCCCCAGTCATTTTCCCGGTTACCCGGTTCGCTAACATTTTTCCGGGCAATACAATTTTAAAAATCAAAGTCTCTACTCGTAATAAATTAATAATAAAATATTGCTAAATATTAAATAATTACTCTTTTTTTTAATCAAATAATTTCAATCGCCACTTTACATTTTTTAATGACTAAGACATTTAAATTAAAACTAAAAATTAATTAAAAATTTAATTAAAAAATTTAATTAAAAATTAAAATTCTTAAACTTTGAACAAATTTATAATCGTTTTATCAAATAAATTATTGTTCAGTTTTTAATACTTAAAGTACAGATCTATTTTGAAAATGATTTGTTCATTTATTTATATTCATAATTGATAAAATAATACTGTTTTTTCCCAAAATTTTCAACTCAAACAAGTTAAATTTTTAATTTAAACCCTTAATTTGCAAGAAAGCAAGTTTTTATCAAATAAGTTAAATTTCCGACCAAAAAATATAAATTATTAACCAAATAATTTAATTATTTGAAACACTGATTAAATTTTCCAACAAATTGTCAAATTGTTAACCAAGCAGTTAAAATTTTGAACAAAAAGTTGAACTTAAAACAAAAAATTATCATTTATAAAAAATATGAATTGTCAACAAAACAGTTGATACTAACCTAATCGAATTCTCAACCTCAAAAGAAGAATTTCAAAGAAAAAAGTATATTTTCAAAAAAAAATTACATTTTCTACCAAATTTAAAATTTTAAAAAATCAACAAAATTGTTAAATTTACAATTAATAAAATAAACTTTTAATAAAACAGTGTAGATTTCAATTCAGTAGTTAAATTTTCACCAAAATAGTTCTATCTTGAACTAATAAAATGAACTTTGAAAAAAACGAGTTTTCAATAAAACGGATAAATTGTCGACCAAGAAAGATAATTTTAAAAAAATAGTTTAAGTTTCAAAACAATATATAAATCTTCAACAAAATGTTCGGATTTTTGATCAAATAGTTAAAGTTTTTAAAAAAGGTGTTTTCTTTAACAAAATAGATTAATTTGCGAAACAAGAAATAAATTTTCGGAAAAATGGTTAAATTTTGATGCCAAAGAGACGAATTTTCTTCATGAAAGTTAAATTTTAAAACCTAAAATATGATTTTCCATCAAGATTTTAAACAATAAAATTAATTTTTAATAAATTAGTTCAGCTGTCAAACAAGTAGTGGAATTTTGAACAAAATAGTTTTTTTCAGCAAAAGACTACAAACGATCAATTTTAAGCCAAAAATGGAAGAATTAAATTTTTAGTAGGCAAAGTTAATTTTTAACAAAAAAATAAATTTTTCAAAAAAATATAATTATTTTCGACCAATAAAATTATTTTTAACAAATAAGTTAAGTTTGTACCTAATTGATTAAACTTTTAGCCAAAAAGATGAATTATCAACACAAAATTTAACAATTAAATTTTCAACCAAAAAGTAGAAAAAAGATACATTCTACAAAAAAATTGAATAATTGAACTTTTAACTAAAAATGACTAATTTTCATCTAAAAATGGAAGAGATTTATCTTTAGTTGAAAAAATTTCTTCTCAAGCAAAAAAATCGAATTTTTAACAAAACTTCATATTTTCAACAAAATAAATTAATTTTTAACAAAGCATTTCAAAATTGAACCAAGTAGTTAAATTTTTAACTAAAAAACATGAATTCTAAAGGAAAAATGCAAGAGTTACATTTTTACCCACAAAAATTAATTTTTAAGCACAAAAAAAAATTTTTTTTAATATTTAAATTTTTAACTGATAAAATAAAGTTTTTAAAAAGTAGTCCAAGTTTCAATCTAGGAATTGATCCTTTGATCCAAAAAGAAGATTTTTTAAGAAAACAGTTGAATTTTCAACTAAATAGTTCGCATTTAAAGAAAAAAATTAAAAATCTAAAATAGTGGATTACATACGTAAAAAGTTTTTTTTTATAATATAACGAACAATGTTAGCATCCGATATTTTTTGTCGCCTTTTCATATGATACACACGGTAATAATTCCAATTATAAAAATTTAATTAATAAATTTAATTACGTTAATTGTATGTCAGGAATATGATAAAACAGTTGGATTTTGACAAGGAACAAATAGAATGAACCTTCTAATCCGCCGTTAAAATCTGTCCTTTTATTTTACAGATGCAGCTTATTCTCTCAAATTTAATTAAAAGATATGCAGACTATTCTCACGGCCATTTAATTACGTTCACCTAATTAATTCCATTTTCTCGCTGCTATGAAAGAAGTTGCATAATACACACAATAATGTTAGTGAATATTTTTGGAATTACTCGGATATGAAAATTTTAAAAGGGTATATTTAAAATCCTAAACCTCATAAAAGAAGCGAGAACAATGGATAGAAAGTGATTAATTTAAATGAATAAACGATCAAATGGATTTTCAGATTCGACTGCGGAAAGACCTTTATTTTTCGATTGAAAAGGAATCCAAGATAATTGAAATCGGAAATGAGAAAAATCTACTTTGAACCTATATTTATTTTTTATTTTTTAATTAGTAACGTAAGTAGGGTCAAAATGTGATACAGTTTTATAAAAATTGTTCAAGTATTTAATTTACTATGACTGTTTGGTTCCAAATAAAATTATTTTGTGGAATATTCATGAATTTTTATCTGAAGTTTAGTTAAAAATTAAACAATTTCGTAGAATTATTTTTCTTGAATAACAAAATTTGTTATTGCAGAATATTTTTAAAATATTTTTAAAATAAAAATTCCAGTTTTCTGACCCAATTTTATTAAACTTTTTTAAAATTAAATTTATCACAATTTATATTTATTTATCGCTGGCTTCCTAGTCTTTTTCATGTTTTCTTCTTTTTTCTATTGTTTGACTTAAATGCGGACTGAATTAATATAAAAAAATAAAAAAATAAAATTTTTTGTTGTTAGAGTTCCTTCTTTTTAATTGAAAAGTCTGCTATACAATTTTTTGTTAAGAATTTATCTCTCGTCAAAATTAAAACCAAAGAAATTTAAATGAGATTAAAACCAAATTTACAATCCTAATTAACGTCCAATAATTAAGTTAATGAGCAGAATTTCCAGCAATAAAAATAATTAAAATTAAGAATCAAACGACCACATTTTTCCAAATTTGGTCATTTTATTCTTTGTTTATTTTGAGAAATTCTGCTCACTATCTTTCTTCGGTGAAATTTGAATTTTTTTGTTGAAAATTATTGACTTTTTCTAAAAAGCCACACTTCTTCATTTTAAATTCAACAGTTTTTTTGTTGAAAATTAATCTTCTTCTAGTGAAAATGAACATTTTCACACAAATTTATTTAGTTTATTAAAAATTTGTAATTTCACTAAAAAATTATCAATTTGGTCTGTTTTTAGAGAAATTATTTTGTTGGTTAAAATGCAGCTTTATTAATTAAGAGTTATCTGCTTTAGTTCAGAGTTCAAGTATTTCGCTATAAATTCGTTTTTGTAGGTTAGAAATTTTTTTTATCATGAATTAAATTTTTTTTTAAATAAAAAATATTTTTTTTATTTGATAATTTATATTTTTAGATTAAAAATTCAACCCCTTGCTAAAAAGTTGAACTACTTCCTTAAAAGTTAATTTTTTGGATTAAGGTTTCAAAATTTAAGTAGAAAATTAAATTTTTTTGTTGAAAATAATTTTTCTTTCCAACTAAAAATTTAACTATTTTGTTAAAAATGCAACCATTTGGTTCCAAATTACATATTTTGATTAATATTTACATTTTTGGTTTCAGAATTAAACTTTTATGTAAAAATTTGGTCGTTTTTTTAAATCGGAGAATATTATGGGAGAGGGAGTATCAGAAGTAAAAGATACTAAGGGAGGAAAAAAGAAGCATGGGGAAATGATGGGGGAGGGTAAGTATAAAAAGTTGCGAGAAATTTTGGAAGGGGAATGGAGGAAATGAGGTGAAATGGGTGGGGGAAAGTAGGGGAAGGGAGAGAAAAAATTACGAAAATGTAGGGAAATGAGTATGGGAGAAGTAAAGGAAAGTGAAAGTAAAGTGAAAAGTAAATATTAGTGAATTTAGTGAAATTAAATTTAGTGAAAGTAAAGTGAAGGAAAGTAAAGGAAAGGTGAAATGGATGGGGAAAGGTAGGGGAAGTGAGAGAAGAAATTACGGAAATGTAGGGAAATGTGGATAGGAGAAGTAAAGAGAAGTAGAGGAGAGTAATAGAATGAAGTAAGAAAAATGGGTGGAAATTAGGGAAGGGAAATTTGTGGAAGTAACGAAAATGACGAAAGGGAAAGGAGAGTATCGAAAACTTATGGGAGTGTAACCCGAAGTAGTAAGAGGTAATAAGTGGAGGAAAAATAGTGGTGAAAATGAGAAGAAAGTCAGTAAGGGAAGACACTCTAAGTGAGGTAAAGTATGGGAAAAATTTAGAAATAAAAGTAAGTAGGGAAGGGGAATGGAGGACCGTTGAAGGAGGATACTTAGAGGGAATTTGTGAAAAATTAGAGAAATTTAGGGAAATGAGGATATTGGAAGAAAGAAAAAGTAAAGGGACAGTAATTTATTGAAGTTAGAAAAATGGGTGGAAATAAGGTTGAGGAAAAGTAGTGAAAGTAGCAGAAATTAAGAGAGAGACAGAGAAGTATGAAAAAATAATGGAAGGATAGGCAGTAGTGAGAGGTGGAGTTAAAGAATTGAAAGTGAGGAAAAAGCAAGGAAAGGAAGTCACTCTAATCAAGGTAAGGTATAGGAAACATTTAGAAATTAAAGTAAGTAGGGGAAGGGAATGTCGGATCGAGGAAGGAGGATAAGTATGGAAAGTTGCGGAAAATTAGGAACACAGAATAAAGGAAGTGAGAGAAAATGTATGCGGGAAAGTAGGAGAAGGGAAGAGAAATAAGAGGTGGAGAAGGCGGCAAAATGAGGAGTGAAAGGGAAGTATAAAAAATGGGATGGTAGGCAGTAGTGAGAGGTAATAAGTGGAGTTGATGAATTGAAAGAGAGGAAAAAGCAAGGAAAGGAAGTTACTCTAAGTAAGGTAAGGTATAGGAAATATTTAGAAATTAAAGTAACTAGGAGAGGGGCATGGAGGAACGTTTAAGGAGGATACGTAGAGGGAATTTATTTATTTATTATTTTGGGAAATGAGGATATTGGAAAAAAGGAAATTAAAGCGAAAGTAATTAAGTGAAGTAAGAAAAATGGGTTGAAATTAGGTGAGGAAAAGTAGCGAAAGTAGCAGAAATTAATAGAGGGACAGGGAAGTATAAAAAAATAATGGGAGGGTAGGCAGTAGTGAGAGGTAATAAGTGGAGTTGAAGAATTAAAAGTGAGGCAAAAGCAAGGAAAGGAAGTCACTCTAATCAAGGTAAGGTATAGGAAATATTTATAAATTAAAGTAAGTAGGAGAGGGGAATCTAGGATCGAGGAAGGAGGATAAGTATGGAAAGTTGCGGAAAATCAGGAACACAGAATAAAGGAAGTGGGAGAAAATGGGTGGGGAAAGTTGAAGAAGGGAGGAGAAATAAGAGGAGAAGAAGGTGGCCCAATGAGGATAGGAAAGTCACATTAAGTAATGGGAGAGTAATTAAGTGAAGTAAGATAAATGGGCTGAAATTAGGGAAGGGAAGGTAGTGGAAGTACTGAAAATTAAGAAAGGGAAAGGGAAGTATCAAACATTTATAGGAGTGTAACTGGAAGTAGTGATAGGTAATAAGTGGAGGGGAAGTAGTGAAAGTGAGGGGAGGTAATTGGAGGAATGTAGAGGAAGTTCGGACGATGTTTGAACTACTTAATTAAGTACTTAATAGGCTAAGAAGCCCTTTTTTGTAGGTTCAAGGAGCCTCATTCGATTTTTTTTTCATTTTTTAATAAGGAGTCTAAATCCAAAAAATAAAAAGCAAGATAATACATAGGTAGAATATAAAGATTAAAGAAGACGAGATATTATTATCCAGTTTGGGAGATAACAGAATCAGGCAGTGGTTGGTCAGCTTTGGTTTCCATAATGGAACCACTATGGTGAGAGGTGGGGATAAGTATGTTTATGAGGCTCGCTTCCGGCCAGTCCAACAGGCTTATCTGGAGCTTTTAAGGGTTTGAATAACCCACTTCCGCAAACCCACTTCCGCCATGACGCGACCATAGTTTATCGTTGTTTCTCTTTTTAGAGTCCCTTTCCTATTTCCCCTTACTAAACACACTTGATTTTAAAATGGCAAAATGAGCGTGATTGAGACGTTGTTCAGGAATATTCTTTTGTTTATAAACATAAAAATAAAGAATTCTATATTAATCTTCTTTAAAGATTAGGGTTGATAAGCAGCAGATAGTGAATCTACAGTAGATAATAGTTAATTAAAAATACTAATTTGTGTTTAATAGTTAATTTTATTTGATTAAAATTTAAGATACTATGTTTGTTAAAATTAAATAATAATTTCTTATTTAACTTATATTTGTGCTTTTAATTATAGATTTTATCTACTTTAGGTTCATTATCTACTTTAGTGTGGTCTCTCCTGTTTTAGACTTTATAGACCAAAATGCTCTTAAACCAGGAGAAAGTGAGTGACTTTTCACGATAATAAAATACTAACATTGGAATACATTTTTTAATGCAAATAATGTAGGTAATAAATTTAATTTCAAACGTTTTTATTTCCTTCCTTTTTAAGTCGAAATTTATTTATCTGTATATATTTTCAACCAAAAAGATGAATTTTTAAAAAAGATCAATTAAAACCAAAAAATATGAACTTTAAACAAGATAGAATTTTCAAAAAATAGTTAAATCTTCAAACTACGAAATGGAGTTTTAACTAAAATAATAAATCTTCAAACAAGAAAATGAACTTCAGAAATTACTTAGCAACAATTGAATTTTCAAACAAATTGTTGTATTTTGCAACCAATAAGGCCAAGTATCTACAAAACAGTTGAATTTATAACACAAAAATATTATTTTTCACGAAAAAAGTTTACTTTCAACGTAATAGTTAAATTTTTTATTAAAAAAGTTTAATTTTTAACTTAAATAGTTGAATTCGCAACTTAAAAAACGAATTTAAAAAAAGTAGTTGCATTTCGGACTAAAAAACAAGAATTTTCTACAAAAAATTCGATTTATTACCCAAAAATATGAAGCTTTAGGAAGAAAGTTAATTTTTGAAAAAATACTTTAATGTTAAAAAAGAATATCCGAAAATTTTTATTTTTAAACTGAAACCATGAACTTTTAAGCAAAAAAGACGAATTTTGAACGAAATAGTTAAATTTTAAACTAAAATAATAAATTTTTAAACAGAAAAGTTTATAAAATAGTTCAACTCTGAAATAAATAGTTGACTTAGCAACGAAAATATTAAAATTTTATATAAAAAGTTGAGTTTTCAATGCAAAAATATCAATTTTCACCAAAACAGTTAATTTATTACAAAAAAAAAACTACCCCCCCCCCTGCCAAATAAAATTTTACAAACAATTTAATTTTTAGTACGAAACTATGAACTTTTAAGCAAAAATATTAATTTGCAACCAAAAAGAATGACCTTATAATAAAATCTTTAAATTTTCAAAATCAAAATAAAATTTTTAACTAAATAATAATAATAATTCTCGATGAAAAATACGAATTTTGACCAAGAATATATTTCTACACTTTTAAACCCGAAAATATCAATTTTACATTTTAAAAAATCTAGTCTTTAATCGAAAAAGATGTTTTTTCTACTAAAAAAAGATAAATTCTCAATTCAAAAGGTTAAATATTCAAGCTAAAAGGACCCAGTTTTTAGACTGAAGTTGAATTTTTAACAAAAAAATGTCTTTTTAACTATTTTAATAAAAAAATTTATTTTTATCAAACAAAGATGATTTTCCATCAATTATATGACATTTCTACAAAAAAAAGAATGTTCAAGAAAGAAGTTGAATTTTTTATTAAAAAAATATGTTTTTT
>JAAAKG020139574.1:0-12326 GCA_010014905.2 Druon quercuslanigerum
AAAATTAATTTTAGATATTATTTACTTCCGATTGTTAGTGATGTAATAAAACATTTAAAAAATTCTTTGTTGAGTTTTATTTTTAAGAAATTATTCATTTTCACGCAGAAATGAAATTCTTTTGAAAAAATCTCTGTTCAAACCAAAAATTTTCATTCTTTATTCAACTGAGACTCAGAATTGTTTTGGAAAATTCCCTATTCTAATTTATAATTATATTCTTTTTTCGAAAATATCTCGTTTCGAATTGGAATTATAATCCATTCTTTAAATAAAATTTGCTGTTCCAGCTCAGAATTAATTTAAAATTAAAAATTCCCTGTTCCAGGACAAATTACAATTATTTTGGATAAATATCAGTTCTAATTTACAATTTTTTTCATTTTCGAAAATTTCCATTGTTCGCTCGGAGTTTAAATTCGAAAATTCCCGGTTCCAAGGCAGAATTATTATTATTCGTGATAAATTCCTATTTTAAGATAAATTTGTAAGAAATTGAATGATCAAAATTAAAAGTTAAATTTTTTTTATTTTAAATACTTCATAAATCCTTAAAATGCTTTGAAATTAATTTCTTTTTTCATCCAAATTAAAAAAATTTTCTCAAATTTTTTCACATTTATTTTAAAATATGTAAATCGTCACCAACTTTTTAAATACTTTCTTAAAACTAGTTTATTAAAATAAATAATCATGTACAGTTTTCCTAAGAAATGTTTTTTTTCTTCTGAAGGCTGTCAAAACTCTTAAAAAGATTAAAATTTTTTGTTTAAAATCAAACATCAGAAAATTATCTCACAAATTAAATTTTTTTTTAATTGCAGAAGTAAAATTGTAACGTTTAAAGTCCAATTAGAACAATTTAATTTTTCACGTTATAATCTGGACATTTTAAATTTGGAACTGATACCGAGTCATCTTGTACAATCATTATTTGCTAAAGTTTTAAAAATAAATTCAAAAAACAAATTCACGTTCATTTCCCTGTTTTTTCCGGTCGCATAGAATTCCCGGTTTACCGGTTTTCTGGTCCAACGGCCACCCTGGTTACAGTAGAACCTCGCTTATCCGAGTCCGATTTATCCGAGTTCCCGATTATCCGAGGTTGAAGCAAGAATAGTTGACAGTATTATCCGAGTCTCATGCATTATTTATACATATGAACTTGTCTTATCCAAACAAAGCAGATCTTCCTAAACCTCTGCACATGTAATATAAACTTGTACAAATTATATGTTTATTTAATTATCCTTTCAGTTTATGATACTGAGACTTTCTTTTTACTTAAAATTCCGTTTTATCCGAGTCTCCCGATTATCCAAATGGAGGCCGGTCCACAATAGCTCGGGTAAACGAGGTTATACTATATTATCAAAATAAATGTTTTAGGATTAATATGGTTACTGCCCAATAAGTCAAAGGCATTTTTGGTTAAAATTGGTTTTTATTTATTTAAACAGTTTTCAAAGCGCTATCCTGGTATATATAATAAGTCAAGGACGTATTTTTGGAATGGAAGTTGGGCAAAACCTGGCTTTTATTTTATGATTCATGGACCGGGTTGCAGCCATGTGCACGTTGGGCGGAACCTACAACTTGAGGTGGGATCCAAACCACCAGAACCTCGGTAAAGACACACAGAAAAATGTCCAGAGTTAGCGGCTCAGGGTTCGAATCCCGGACCTCCAACGTGAAGTCCGAGCGTCTGGCACAAGAGCCACCGATATTAGCTATTATTATTTTTCGTTCTCTCATTATACTCATCTTTTGCTCTGTTAAGCTCAGGATCATACAGTGGCGCTGTTCTATGGATCCTTGCCTTCTCATGTTTATCTAATGGCTCATACTCAGCAGGGTTCGCCTTCTTTATTCGTACCCTATGATTACTACGATATATTGCGTGACTATAACTGGCCCGTCCGTCTTGCAACGATTAATCCACCAGCTGTTACCTCTGCCCTAAAAGCTATTAACAGATATATTTTGTTAACCGCTCCATCTAATATGTAATAATACTTAAAATCATCACTTTCAAATGATTCTATTTTATGTGGTTGTATGACTGCTGAGGTTGATGCCCGGCCTTGTGAACTTAATTCTGCAAGCAAAAAAATATGGACTTTATTATTTCAAATTATACATAATAATTTAATATATATTAATGTGTTTAGGGGGCGATGCCCATTTAATCGCCGGCTACCTGCTTACTCAACCCCTCTAAGGGCCGATTCCACTAAGTGTGATTAAATTTTAACAATTGATTAACTTAGTTTAATCAGCACATTGCGTTCTACCAACTTTCAAACCACGAGTTAACCAGCGATTAACGGGAATCAACATAACTTCAAAGCTGAAGTTCAAGTGTAGCGTGACATGATATTGCGAAATATAGATGGAATTTATAACAATATTTTATCTTCATCTGATGATAATGATGATTTTGGATTATATTGAATTTCACCCTATAATTAATTCCTGTTTCTTTATTTGGAAACGATACGGTTAAATAAAAAACACGTTGTCTTGCGCGGTTTGTGTGCATTCGAGGTATATTTTGCCCGTGAATAAGAGTTTTAAATCAGCCAGTCAGAATCACCGTTACAACAGAAACACGCAAAAATTAGACCTAATGCGAACAGGCCATAAGGTTAGCTAACCAGAGGTTAAAAATTGATGAAATGTTTAAAACTAAAATGATTAAATTGATTTAAACGATGATTAAAAAAATATCATGATTAGCTAATCATCGATTTAATCACAATAGGTGGAATCGGCCCTAAGAAACTTCCACTCATGTAGCAGAGGGCTCACCAGATAATCCAGGCATCTGGTTCTTTTATACCGTATTAAATAGGTAACGCGCATTTTTTTGATAAAGCGGTTTATTAAGGGGCCTTGATTTAAATTCCTAAATTTATAGAAATAACACCCGTGCATCCCGGCGATATTCTTGAAAAAAGTGCCAAAAATCGTGTTTACGTAGAACGACCCAATCCATTAAATTCTAGAATAAAATGTTCAGAATAAAAATTTAACTAGAAAAAATTCTGCAAAAATTGAACGCAGGAATAATGTCCTATATTCAATGGGTGCCGAGTTATGATCCTCCATAGAACCCAAAGGTTTTTTTCAAGAGGCGAAAGAACGTAATTTTGAAGTTTGTACCTGTACTTTGGAACCACCTAATTTTACAAAAAATTATTTTAAACTTAATTTGATGTAGGCGCAATTTTGAGTAATTCTAAAAAAAATTCAAATACCTAGCCCCAATAGGTCATAAGTTATGGCCTGACAAAGTTTAACACTTTTAACCTATTTTTCAGGGCAAATAACTCGTGTTCATTTTTTTCAAAATTCTTCACTTTGAAGCGAAGCTACGGAAATTTTGCAATACAAAAAGTTGCGGGGCAGGAAATTGTGCGTGAATATAAAAAAAAATTATCTTCTAGTCGTCATAAATCAAGAGTTATGACTCTTTAAAGAATCATAATTTTTTTGCAATTTTGTTCTATTTGTAGCCAAAATTTTTTTTTAATTCATCGTTGTGTACATGCTCCACAGAAAAACGTTACGATCACAAATTTTAGAGGACTAAATTTTGCGTGCAATAACAAAATTTTATCTCATAAATCACATATTTGCCCTGAAAAATAGTTCAAAAGTTTTTAACTTTGTGATACCATACTTTATGACCTATTATGGCTAGGTCATTGCATTTTTTGTTAGAATTACTCGAAATTGCGTCTACTTTAATTGAACTGTTGAACATTTGTTTGGTTGTTTCCGTGTTGGATCTTCTTTTTACCAACCAGAAACCCGACAAATGTCGCGTGGCTATTGATCCCCTACTTGATGATTATCATCCTCCTTTAATACTTGATCTAGTCATTAAGAGCGGTTTACGCAAACCTTATAATAGTTTAGTTCATAATACTATATTTGATTTTAAAAACGCTGATCATTCTTCGATCTGTACTTATTTAGAGGCTGTGGAAATTTGTTATTCTTACCTTTACCTAGCCTTCGATTATTTTGTACCTGTTAAAAGATTTAGATCTTCTAGCTTTCCTCGGTGGTTTATTTGCGTTTTAATCAATTTAATTTTAACTAAAAAAAAGCTGTTCACGCAACGTACAAACGCAGACGCAATTTAAACGACTACTTGCAATATTCATTTCTAAGAGTGATGAACAGTAAATTGGCAGACCACTGTTACAACGATTATATAACGAGAAATGAAAATTCTATTATTGCCAACCCGAAACGTTTCTGGGCTTATGTCAATTCGATTAGGCGCATCAACGATATGCCTAGCCAAATGAACTTGGAAGGTGAACATGTTGAGACGAACGAATCCATCGCAAACTTATTTGCTAACTTTTTTGATTCGGTATACGCTAGCCTCACAAAACCTAATATTCAATCCGCCTTGTCTGATCTTATCGACTTTTCCTTTTGAGACATAGACGCACAAGATATTAAACAAAAATTGAGGAACCTCGATGCAAACAAGGGCTCCGGCCCTGATGGTGTTCTTCCCTCCCTAATAAAGTCATGCTATCAAGTATTAATTGAACCGCTTCGAATAATATTCAACAAATCAATAACGAAAAGGTACTACCCGTATGTCTGGAAAAATGGTATTATCATTCCTATACATAAAGACGGAAATAAGAACGATGTCTAGAATTACAAACCAATAACAATCCTCAGTGCAATTCCTAAAATGTTAGAGAGTATCGTACACGATAAGCTATCTCTAGCTTCAGTCAACGTCCTTATAGATGAGCAGCATGGCTTTAGGAAAGGGAGGTCGACGGTCAAAAACCTTTGTGAGTATACGAGCTATTTGTCATACAACCTTGAGGCCGGTCACCAAGTTGATGCTATCTATAACGATTTTTCTAAGGCCTTCGATAGAGTAGACGATTGTATTCTCGTGGCAAAACTCGAGGCTCTTGGAGTCTTCGCGAACATGCTCTCCTGGCTCACGAGCTATCTGAGCAAGAGATTTCTATCAGTCCGCATAAGAGTCCGTTATTCTGAAGCTTTTGACGCAGCTGCGGATGTGCCCCAGGGATCTCACTTGGGCCCTCTGTTGTTTATCTTGCATGAAAACGACATCCATACCTTAACCAAATTTTGCCATGTTTTAGTATATGCTGACGATTTGAAACTTTATAAAGTCATCCGTAAAACAATTTCAACATTTTTAAAATAAAATTTTCTAATTTTGAAAAGTTAGAGAGCTTTTTTTTAAAGTCTCTAAATCTCCTACATTGTCAATTTTAAATTATCAAATTAAAACGATTTTATTTAAAAATGATATAATTTTAATTCATTTTTGCTTCATTCAAAATATTGTAATTTTTTCTACATTTTAGCTAATCTAAAATAGATTGTGCTTGAAAGGAAATCAAATGTTTAAAAAAAAATTTTCAATTTTGAAACTTTCCTTTTCACACTGCTAAAAATATTATAACTTATTCTTTTCAAAAAGTCTTCTTTTTAAATAATGCTTTTTAATTTTTGAAACAGACAAAAAATAAAAACTGTATAAAAAAGTTCTGCATTTTTTATCCCGAAGTCAATTAAAAGAATTTTTTACAATAAATGTAAGATTCTGAGAATATAAATATAATGCAATATATAATTTACCTGATATCATTGATATAATGTCATATTCTTGTTAAATTAAAAAATCGTAGAAAAATTAAATTTTCGGATCAAATTTCATATATTATTAAAGATTCGACTTATTTATATAAAGAAAGAGGGAAGGGGTGATTAACATTATTTCTCTGACTAGTTAAAGGAATGCCTTCCCGTCCCAGAAGACGCTGGAAAATATTAAATCTTTCTTGGACAAAAATGCAACTGTTGTTGAAAATTCTACTATTTCCTAGAAAATTTGCTTTTTCTTTAAAATTCGTATTTTTGTGTTGAAAAGTCAATTGAAATCTGCTTTGATGTAAATTTAACTCTATTAAAAATTTGTCTTTTTGATTAAAAAATTCTTTCGTTTTAACAGACATGATATCTTTCTTGGATATAAATTCCAACTATTTGGTAAAAAATTAAACTATTTTTTGAACAAGTAATAATTTTTGGTTAACAATTCTACTGTTTTGTTGAAGAATTAACTGTTTCGTAGAAAAATTTACTGTTTGTTTAAAATTTATATTTTTGGGTCGAAAAATAAACTGAATCATTTCCTGGATGAAAGTTAAACTTAAAAAAAATAATTTTTCGCTTTTGATTAGAAATTGATTTAGTAAATAATTTTATCTTTTATGGATCAAATTGCAACTATTTGGTAGTGACTTCAAATATTTAGTTGAAAATTAATCGTTTTTGGTTAAAACATTCATCTTTTTGTATTAAGAGTTAAATTTTTTTATTATTTAACTTTTGATGATTTTAATTAAAAATGACAGAGTTTCAATTATTTTGAATTTGAAATTATCCAAGTTTCATAACGGTAATGTGACAATATTTCAATTTTCACATTTTTTAGAATTATTCTATTTTTTCGAAATTTTAATATAAAATCGTTTAATTTTGAGATGTTTTAATTAAAAATAAGAACTGTCAACTTTGCAAGTTTTGAATTGAAATTAACGTTATTTCAAATATTATAAATTTTTTAAAATATTAGATAATCTAAAATTGTTTGAATTCTAAAGGAAACAAATTTGTTTGAAAAATATTGTTCAATAAATTTGAAATTTTCCTTTCCGAACAGCCAAAAAGATTACAACTCGTGATTTTTAAGGAGTCTTTATTTTTAAACAATTTTTCCAATAAAACGCCTATCATATTCGAAATTAAAAAAATGTAAAGAGAAAAAATATTTGTGACAGTCTTAAACCAGAATACCGTAAATCCGTATACTCAAAATGATTTTTTAGAGGAAAAAAAAATTAAAACTGTATCATATTAATTAAAATAGTTTTTAATAATAAATATAACATTCTGAATATTAAGACAAAAGGGATTTTAAATTTTCGTAACTCTGAGCAAAACATAATTATACTGTAACGTACAATTTACCTGCCAACATTGAAATAATACGATATTATTGTTAAAATAAGCAATAGTCGAACATTAATTTTTTTTTGAAATGTCATACATTTTGTTAAAGATTCATCTTTTTTCTACAAAATTTATCTTTCTGGTTAGAAGCTTAACCATCTGGATTGATATTTTGGATTGGCTTCTATAGGAGAGGGGGGGGGGGCTTTTAAGGCCCAAAAGATGTTCCGAAGGTTTCAGTAGTTTGACCAACATTATTTTTGTAACAGTTGAAAGGGTGCTTTCCTGTCCCAATGATGCCTTAGAAGGTATTATTTGTTTGATCAATATTTTTTATTTGACCAGTCAAGGAGGTTAATTTTACCCACAACAGATGTAGGAAAGGGGTAAAATGGTTTGACCAACATTATTTCTGTGACCAGTCTAGCGAGTGTCTTCCTGGAGCCTTGAGACGTTAGAAGCGGTTATGGGTTTGACCAATATTATTTCTTTTATCGGCCGAAGGGTACCTTCATACCCCCAATTGATGTTCAGAACTCTTAGGGGTTTGAGCAAAATTATTTCTGTGATTAGCCATAGGACCGTCTTCCCGCCCCCATGAGACTTTGGAGAGATTATGTGTTTGACCAATATTGTTTCTTTGACCGGTCAATAGGGTATCCTTCCACCCCCAATATATGTTGGAAAGGGTTGGTGTTTGACCAATATGATTTCTGTGAGTATTAAAATGGGTGACTTCCCGCCCTTACAAGATTTTCAAACAAATAATATTTATAACTCAAAAGATAATGAATGCTTATGAATGTTTTGAGTTCTATTTTTTAACAATATTTCGCAATTATTTGAACAATTTTCTTGATCAAAAGATATTTTCTCCCCGTAAAACTATATCGAATTATTACAGCAATTAATTAAGGCTAAGAGTGATAGTTTGTGGTAAAATAAAGTTAACAATTATTTAAACAATTTTTCGCACCTATAAATCTTGAAAAGTGACTTTTTTTTACTAATATGCAATTTGCCGAATTTAAAGAGTATTTTTTGTGTAATATTGATCAATAAAAACAAACTGACAAGTCCCATAAAAATAGTTCGAATAAATTTTGTAAGAATTTTTAAAGTCGCAATTTCTTTTTAAATTTTTGTTCATTATCTCACGCGGTTTGTTTCCAAATTTGAATTTCTGATTTTCTGCATATTATATAGTTTGTAGGACTTTTTAAAAGCTATAATAACCACCTGGGAGATTTTCTAATATCGTCCGTCGTTTGATTCAAAATTATAATTTGCGATTTTTCTCGTAATATTTTCTAGAAAGTTATACTAAAATTTGCAAATGTTATAAAATTAATTTTTATTTTTACTTTGTTTCTTACGAGTCAAGCCAAAACTACGGCTGCTTCCAAAAAATTGTTTATAACAGGGTGTAGATGTACAATTTTTTTTTAAGAATTGTTTTCGTAGCTTGCGTTGTTCTTTTAAACATTTAATTTTCTTTATTTTCAATCTATTTTTTAGGATTGAAACAAAAGCAAAGAATCTAATCAAAAAATTATTTGTGGAAAATTCGTAGCTCTTTCTTGTTTCAACAACTTTGTTGAATTATTTCTCTTGTATCTTGTATCATTTATGCAAAAATGTAATTTTATTATTTTATTATTGTTTTTTCAAATAAAAAAGAAACTACGCTTTTTCGTATGATGCGTTTTTCGACGTAAAAATCGAATTGTTAATTTTTCATTATTTTTTGACAAATCAAAATTCGAATTTTCGATTTTTCAAGAAAATTAAAGAAGTTATTATGTCAATTTTGTGCTGGATAAATGATGAGGATGTAAAAATAAGGAAATATAACTAAGATGCCGACCTATACTAACAGTTTGAATAAAGATTTAAAGAAACATATTTTTGTTTATTCCTAAATTAAAAAATTTCTTATCTACATTTATTTTCATCATTAAAAAAAAATAGGAAACATAACGAAGTATGCGGAAATACTAACAATTTCAGAAGATTTGAGAAAACCTTACTTTTTTTATTGATTTTTGTCGAATAAACATAATTCATTTTCAAACAATTTTTTAGTAGATTTTTTATAAATGAATTTTCATAAATTATTTAAGTTTCAAAATTCAACATTTTTTATTTTTTCATTTTGCATGCTTTTAATTAAAAATAACACAGTTACAAATTTTTTGAATTCTAAATTATCCAAGTTCCATAGCTGTAATGTCAAAATATTTTAATTGTAATTCTTTTAGAATTATTTCCTTTTCGAAATTTCAATTTGAAAGAATTAGTTTTGAGATTCTTTAATAAAAATAAAAGCTTGTAATTTTGAACGTTTTGAATTAAAAATAGCATACTTTCAATTATTTAAAAATTTAAATTATCTAAGTATTCATAATTCTAATGTGAAAATATTTTAAATTTTACATGTTTATTATTTTTTATTTTTATATATTATTATATATATATATTTTTTTTTATTACTTTATATATTATTTTTTTATATTTTATTTACTTTTACCAATTCTTTTTTTTCGAAATTTTATTCTAAAGTGAATTAATTTTGATATTCTTTAATTGCAAATAATTTATTTCAACCTTAAGCCTTTTTAGTAACAAATAAAATAATTTCAACATTTTAAAAATAAAATTTTCTAATTTTTAAAATATTATGAGCTTCCTTTTTGAAAGTGGCTGAATCTCAAGCATTGTCAATTTTAAATCATCAAATTTAAACGATTTCATTTAAAAATGATATAACTTTAATTTCTTTTTACTTTATTCAAAATATTGCTATTTTTTTCTAAATTTTGTAGCTAATCTAAAATAGCTTGAATCTGAAAGGAAAAAAAAATGTTTAAAAAAATGTTGTTGAATAAATTTGAAACTTCCTTTTTCGCACTGCTAAAGAGATTATAACTTGTGCTTTTCGAGAAGTCTTTATTTTTAAACAATGTTTATAAATGTTTTAAAACACGAAAAATTAAAACCGTATAAAAAGGGTCTGCATCTTTTATCCAGAAAAGTGCCAGACCGTCCTGATGAGAAGGTGGAAGGGGTATTAGTTTGACCAATATTTATTCTTTTTCGGGTCAAAGGGTGCCTTGCTGCCCCGAATAGATGTTGGGAATGGTTAGAGGTTTGAACAACATTATTTCTGTTACCAGTAAAAGGGGTGTCTTCCCTTCTGCACAGAAATTTGGAAAGGCTTAGGGGTTTGACCAACATTATTTATGTGACCAGTTAAAGGGTTGTCTTCCCACCCCCACGAGATGCTGGGAAAAGTTAGGGGATTGACCAACATTATTTCTATAGCAGGTCAAAGGAGTCCCTTCCGCCCCCATAGGTATTTGGTAGTCGTTATGGGTTTGACCAAAATTGTTTCTGTGACCGACCAAAATTATCCTTTCCCGCCTTCACGACACGTTGGAAGGGATTATGGGGTGGACCAGTATTATTTATGTCCTCGGTCAAAGGGTTGACTTGACACTCCCAATAGAAGTTGGAAAGGGTTAGGAGTTGGACCAACATTACTTCTGTGAATATTTAAAGGGGTACCTTCCCGTCTCCACAAGACGCTGGAAAGGGTTAGGGGAATGACCAGGATTATTTCTGTGACCAGTAAAACGGGTACCTTCCGCTCCCATGAGACTTTGTTAGGGGTTAAGAGTTTGACCAATATTACTTTTGTGACTGGTCAAAGGGTTGCCTTCCCACCCATGACTGCTGTTAGAAAGGGTTAGGAGTTTGATCAAAATGATATCTGTGACCAGTCAATGTTGTGACCAGTAAATGTTTTGACCAGTGTTGCCAGTGACCAGTGACCATTCAACAAGTATTTTGTTCGAAACTGCATTGTTTTTGTTTGAGTTTAACGGTTCTCTATTTAAGTTAAATTTATTCTTGGTTAAAATATCACCTATTACCAAAGAGATGAATTTTCAACGACTATAAATATAAATCACGGATAAGAATGTGTTTCAATCTAACTAAAATATGCGATTTCACCAAAAAGTTAATTTTCTTCAATATATTTAGATTTAAAAACAAAACAAAAAAATTTCAAAAAATTAAATTTTCTGCGAGAATATTTAACTGTTCAACCAAGAAGGTGAATTTTAAAGCAAAAAGGATGACCATTTAATAAAATTGTTGAATTTTCAAACAAATGTTACAATTTATAACTAAAAAGATATTTTATAGGAGTCACTTTTTAAGAAACTTTCAAGGAATAATTTTTACACAACTTTTAATTTTGATCCCCCTAAAACTCTGGTATTGCGCCTAGAAAATGCTCTAAAACACTAAGTAACAGCTTTATATATTACAGGTTACGCCTCCTTTTAAAAAGTTGTTTATAAACAGGTTGTAGATGTACAATTTTTTGATAATAATTTTTTTTCGTACCTTGCGTCATTTTTCAAAAATTTCATTTTTATTTATTTTTTATGTTGTTTTCAAGTTTAAAACGATTTTTGAAAATTTGTAGCTCCTTTTTTTGTATCTTGTCTCGTTTGTACAAAAATGTAATTTTATATTTTTATTATTGTTTTTACAAATAAAAAAGAAACTACGCCTTCTATCAAGAAAAGATTTTTAAAAACTTTGTAATTCGTCTTCATGAGCCTAATTTTACTTTGTTAATATTTTTTCGTATTATGCATAGTTTGACTCAAAAATCGAATTATTGATTTTTCATTATTTTGCGACAGATAAAAATTTGAATTTTGGATTTTTCTAGATAATTTAAAAAGTTATTATTGGAATATTGTCCAATATAAATCATAAAAATGTAAAAATAAGTAAATATAACAACGATGTTGATATATACTAACAGTTCGAATAAATATTCAAAAAAACAACATATTTTTCTTTACACTTGAAATAAATATTTTTTTTTGGATAGTTATTTTTATCATATTTATCATATTATTATTATCATATTTGAACAAGGCTTTCAGAAGCCCATATTTTTGTTGATTTAATTTTATCTGTGTTGAGGCTTTAATTGGCGGAGAAAAATGCTAGTATTGCATTCCCAAAATATGTCAAAAAAAAACAGTATTTATCAACTGCATCATTTATCCCAAAATAATAATAATTTTTCGTGAGTAACTGAAAAAAATATTTAAAAAATAATAATTTCATGAATCATTGAATAATAATTTTTTTCATATATGAAATCTTGTTAGGAAACCGAATAAAAATAACACAGGCCAACAATTCTCAGAACCAGAGACCAGACCTACTATACCCGAAGGTTTTTGCTGCGCTGAATCCGA
>JAAAKG020139575.1:0-12326 GCA_010014905.2 Druon quercuslanigerum
TTATCTCGTTACTTACTTTGTCCATCAGAGTTTTCCCGCATATTATGCACAGGAATCTCATGTCGATCGCGTTAATTACTTTCCTCAAAATAAATAAGATACTTAGGTGGCCAAATATAGTATGTTATCTGTACCAAGGAGACAAAGTATTCTTTTTATGGCTGAGCTGTGAGTTTGCTGGAACGAGGTGTAGTCGAGTTATTGCAAACTCATGCTCTACCATAAAAATACTTTGCCTCCTCAATACGCACGACACTTTCTGTGATAGAAAGACAAGTGTATTCTGACCGGATGCATCGACGAAACAGTTACATTGTTCATTTCAATCGTTTGTTAATTCAAATTGTTCTTACTTAGTCTCTAAACGCTGCAGTGTATTCAAATTGCAATAAAGAATTAAATAAATACTTATAATTGCTTATTGTCATTTACATGCACTGCAGAATTACGACTTTACAGATTAAGTATTTACATTTGATTCCAATGAAAAAATCACGTTTGTGCGTCCAGCAATTGGAATAACGAAACGACTTAAACGAAGAATGGAACTGCTTTGTCTATAACAGGTGGTGGGGGGTCGAAAATCATCCAGTCTGAATCAACTTGTCTTATTATTACATAAAGTGCCTTGTGTATCGAGGAGGGAAAGTCTTTTTGCGGTAGAGTGTGAGTTTGCAATAACTCGACGCATATCTCCTGTTGACTCAGATTAATAATAATAATGATTTTAATAACATTTGTTTAAACATATTTTTATTACATTATATTTTTATAAAGAAAAATTGCGCTTTTCTTTTAGGATTTAACAGGACATTATCTAGCAGTTAACAAATGCTAACAAACTATAACAAACTGTTAGCAAATAATTTTTAAACGTTTTTAAATTACTTTGATAATGATACCTATTGTTGTTGTTACTAAAAATATTGTAAAAAAATGAATCGCGAGAAAGAATTCCTATAATTTTAAATCCCGCAGTATAAATATAGCATGAATTGGAAATAGAAAAAGTTGACTTTTATTTAAAATGTTGTGAAACATAACCTTTCGGCGCAATCGTAAAATGGCGAGAACAATCGAGAGGAGCATTCTCAAACGAAACTATATGAAAAATCAAGAATAATAATTTCATAGTTTGCTATGCGTCTCAGGTTTCTGTCAACTTCATATTGAAAATATCAATTTCTAAAATACGTTTTCGAGATTAAGATATTCACTATTTTTCTTATTCAAATTATTTTCAGAAAGCTAAGTAAAAAGAATATCTTTTTTCAAAATGTTAATTCTTGAAATGGAGATTCATAATATTTTTCATTTAGAATACTACTTTTTCGTCTTCGTGTTTTAAATACTCGTAAGAGAATATTAAACTTCGGTATTGTAATACGAATAAGTGTAATAAAACATCGGTTTTCCCTAATTTTGAACGATATTATACTAAATTCTAATTCAGTTTTTCCATTTATTCTAAGAAAAGGTGAGTTAAGTGCCTTTTACCAGGCAATGGTAAAAGTGTGGTGCAAAATTTTTTGGTAAACATGGAGAGCATTTTCTTCACCATTAAAATCATTTTTCTCATCGATGTTGGTATTTTTCTCATTAAATTGACAAAAAATGAATTTGGAAAGCGTTTTTCGACGGGCTTTGATTATAAAATGTACTCACTGAAATAAAATTTGTTTGATAATATTTTATTATTTGGAAAAAAATGTCTTAACCATTTTTCAAATCATTCCATAAGGAGATATGTTTGAATTCATCAATATTTTTCAGCTAATTACCTCATTCTAATTGAAATATATCGATGCCCTAATATTCCTCCCCCCTCTCGTATCTTTCATATCATTATAAAATTTAAAAGTTCATAATGTGTAGGAAACTTAAAAAAAAAATTATTTTTGGGAGCTTATGCCCTAAAGCCGGAGATTTTTTGCAAATATCATAATGGCAATTTTGAAGATGTCCCGTAAGTCTTTCAGTATTGCTGTTTTCATTATTATACGTCGCTCTTTTCCTTGTTTACAACATCAATTCGCAAGTAGCTGATTTAATTCTTTTTGCTCGTCCACTTGTATGTGAAAATGAACTTTTAGCTTTTTAATTCGTTGGCATTTATGTTCAGTGCTCCTTAAATTACAATATTATTGTTATTATTTCAAATTTTTTATATAAAAAATCTATAAGAAGAATAAAATTTTCTTTTTTTACGTCTGGGAAAAGTTACAATTTATAAATTTGGCTAAGAGAATCTAATCAATACATCTCCTAGACTAAGAGTGAACTGGTTTCTTTCATCAGATCTGTATTAAAAAAGTTTTTGCTTGTTATATTTTTATACATTCTGTGTATTGCATTATATTTCTTTGTCCTTATAATTGTAATACGTTTTTTATACAGATCTGATGAGGGAAACCAGCTGAGTTTCCGAAACGTAATCGATTCGAATTTGTTTTTTCAAATAAATTTCATTTTTTAGCCTGGAAGATAAATTTATTAGGTACTCTTACCTTTTATAAAAAAAAATAATTTGCTTACTAATCCAGCAATAGCTTTAAGGATTTAAGGATTTTAATCTATTTTGTTGGAATAACGTGAAATCATAAAGCACAATATTCCTATAACTAATTCCTAATTTATTTAACTCAGTTCTAAACATCGAGGATCGATATAATAAACAAAAGAATATTCAATAATTTCGCTGTCCAGATTTTTTTTCAATTTTGATCAATGAAGCTTATGAGCTGATATAAGTTCTTGTCTTGTCGCACATTACTATTCTTGACTCAAAACAATGTACTTTTATTAGGAAAATAAAGTTTCTTTATTTAATTACGCATTACCTTGAGAGAACAAATTTTCTTGGATCAAGAAAAATTTTTGTAATCCGTTTCTATAACAAAATTTTATTCATTCAATTTTTTTCATCAAACTTAAACTGCACAAATTGATTTTAAAAATTCGCAAAATTATTATGAGCGAATAATAAACCATTCATGCTGCAAAAATAACACCAACTGGTCGTGTGCAATTTATTCACGGAGTGATTCAAGTAGGTAACATTTAATGTTACATAATTATTACTTTATTTCAGATTGCACAACGAATAATGCTGGCAGGTGTCGTTTAATATGCGATGCTTATTGCATTCTACTAGATTCATTCACACATTAATCTGTCACTCAAATAGAGCTACTCTCTGTTGACTTTTAACTGATGGTTTATTTTCAGTATTCAATTAAAAGGACAGCTTTTGGACTGTAATAGAATTACAACTTTTTAGTTGCTGTGAGGGATTGTGACTTTCTGAAATTATCATGTACATTTTTTCATTAAATTAAATTAAATGAAAGTCAAAGATAGAATACAATTTTCAAAAAATACATAAAAATTATTAATACTGTATAAATAAAAATGCGAGGTTAAAGAAAATCACCCAAAGGTGTAATAAAAATAAATGAAAATCTGTATATGAAGAATAAATAAATAAATATATATATATATATTATAATAATAATAAAAAATTTGTATCAAGTAGAGTCAGTATAATGTAAAAATATCATAACAGGTTCAAATATATATTTATTAAAAATATTTAAAAATGTATTAATCAATGAATAAATAATAAAACAAGTGAAAAAATTCAACTTTTGATTGTTATTATCTTCCGTTGTTTCGTTTCGCAGACCGCTTATTTTTTTATATTGTCGAAAACTATTGATCGGGTCGAAAAAATGCATATGATAAAAAGTATTGTCCCATTATTAATGAAGTATTTTCTACAGAATATTTTTAAATAGTGAATCATTTCTTTGACCTCTGTTCTAAATAAGAGATTTTAATTAGTTTTCCTAGACATTCCCATTATTTATTACTGCAAAAATCGATTTCATTGAAATGAGGAAATATTTCTTAGGGTGTAAGAAACAGATTCCAAGGAACTAGGTTCATAGCTTCCTAGAAATCATTTCTTTGACTTAATAATATTAAGATTTATTATTAAAAATATTTCTGTGTTTTAAAGAAATATCAACAAAGAAAGGATTTCTTTGAGCCCAGACATGACCTTTTTTTTGCTCTAAACAATATTAACTCAACTAAAGTAAACAAATCCTTGGTACGAAGAAAAGAACCAAAGAGACGTATTTCCTTCAATCCAGTCATTTTTTTACTACATCCTCATTACATTTTAAGAAGTATTTTAAGCCTTCCTGACTAAGAAATATATTATAATTAACCACTATGAAATGCAAAGCTTACCTATGACAAATTCCAAAGTTAATTTGAAATTACCAGTATATGCACAATACTAACACAGAAAGACAAATTTTCGTATTTTTAGTAATAAATAACTGAAAACACATATTCTTACTCACTACTTGCTACCCTATAATATGTTATATTTTCAAAATTAAAAAAGAATTGTTAAGGTGAATTTTCCTCTTTATGATTTCAGCATAGAATATATCATAAATGGAAATATTTTTGAAAAGTATATTTTTCTAATTGCAATTGACAATAAAACTTTTTTTATTCAAATCATATTCCCTGAATAAACTTTTTAATTGGGCTGTACTATGTCAGATGTAATGGTAGTACAAGGGTGACGCCCTCAATAAGAAAAAACTCACATTAAGGCCCTTTGTGTGGCCCCAAGGCGGAACTGGCCCCACCCTCTATAGGAGCGATGACTCGCCCTCGATTATATCTCGTTATTAAATATGGAATCACTGCAGGAACTATTTTTTTATCAAACACATTTTTAATAAACTGAAATCGAATTTCTCAATTTGAATTAAATTACAAATAAGAAATATTCTGTAAAATTGTTGTCGGTAATTTGAATTTTGTCAGTTTAATTAAAATTTTATTTAATAATATAATTACTTGAAATTGTTCTATTAAAATCTATTAAATAAAAAGTGCATACACTTTTGTGAAATTAAATTATATTTCAATCACAGTAATTATTATTTTGTTTGTTCTTGTAAGCGAGGGATCGATTAAATGCTACCTTTACTAGTTGTTTCCTCGCCCCCTGGCAGGTGGCACAACCGACAAGTTCCAGTGGGTAATAGAGGGTAGTAGAAATTCAAAATATTGTCGATAGATGGCACTGCAATCACAGTTTAAAAAAACACCTCGGGATAGTGATCCTGGGCCACGATCAGATTTTTTGCATGTGACCCAAAGATTACCACTCAGAACATATTTTCACCCCTAAATTATATTTTTTTCTTTCTCCACTCAGAGATCTAATGTGGTCTTAATTTTTTTCACTCATGACATTCATTAGGGTAGAATCTAAAAGCACATAGCCTTTTTACTTTTTTAAACATGGTTGCTATGAATTTATACTTAACCTGATGATTGATTTTCAGGAATTCGATAAGAAGTTCTTTATTTTCATAATGTTTTATTTAGTTTTAAATATTTCACATATGTATTGTATATATTGTATATCTTTAGATTACTTTTAATTTTACTAGTTTTGATATATTTCAGTTCAATTTTCTATTGTTTAGAGTGACCAATTTCGATTAATAAATTTGATTAGCATTGATTAGCTTCGATTAGTATTGCTCAGCACAATTAAGTATCCAATTTCTTTAGAGAATTTCAAGGGTGTCTATAAGAGTTAATACAGCAAATTTGAGAATTTAAACCAATCGATCAAATATCCGAGCAGTTCTCTCTCGATCGGAGGGTGCAAATAATTATTTGCGCCCCTCGATCCGAAAGCAGTGGGCGCTCGAATTCTTCCAACAACGATATACGGACGTCCCTCCGAGAATTATTAAAATCCAGATTGAGATGATCATGCCCTCCCCCCACCACTGGTTTACCGACCCTACGAAATCCTCGCTTGCGGGCAGGAAACAAACCTGCGGCACCCTCCAAACACCAAATGTATTTCCCTGCGCCCATCAGATATTTCGCGTTTAAGAAATTTCATTTATTTTATTTTGAATCTTCGAAATATTGTAAATAATATAATTTCAATCGCAAAAAATAGCACATTATATCAATCAACTAAATCAAATTGTGAAAAAATGATATTGAACTAAAATTTTATAATTTAAAAACCGTTCTGTATACAAATTAAAAAAAAAGTTCGTTTTTGACGTATTTTTTGAACAGAAACACGCAAAATTAATAAGAATAATAATCTATATGTCTTTTCAACTATGACAAGACGTTCCCATCTAATAATTTTATTTTGATTATTATTTTTATTTATGGATTAGTTTTCGTCAATAAAGTGACAGTTGATGTCATCTTGAAGTTTTAGTAATAATTTTAAAATATTGGTGCGCCTGGTCAATCGTAAATTTAAAAATGTAAATAGCCTTGTATGGTAAATTTGTATAGTCAATTAATTCTGACTAAATAGTCATAAAACTATGAAAAACTTATGAATTTACTGCGTCTTTAATTATAATTATTGGTGGTAAGAACTTTAATTTGATTAATAGATAGTAAAAATAAGACTTTAAAATTAAAAATAATAATTATGCAAATATAGATAGTAGTTAAATCACTTTTCTCGGGGTCAGCTATGGAACGGTCATATATTTACTACATCGTTAATTTTTTCCTTTGATAAATTGAATTTCAGAAATAATCATTATTATTATCATCAATACTACTAATCTTCATCTTTTTTCATTTGACATAATGCTTTTACTTTTAGAATCGATTATAATTCATTTGTTATGAGATTAGTTTCAACAATAATTAAAAATTAGAGCAGCTAATAATCTTGAAATCCGTAATTTGTTGTAATTTTGTAACTGATTGTGTAAAGAATTCCAGTTTTCTATGATTATTTTCCACGCACCTATTTGAATTTATTTTGGTGTTTGGTTCGATTTACGAAGACTTTATTATATATAAATTCGCCTTTATTCTCTGGTGCCCGAGACATTTAAAATTTTTTTTTTTTTAAAAACATTTTAAAAATGACTTCAATCCCTTATTGACAATCATCATACAATTTAACCAAGTTTAATGGTAATATCAGATAAGCAGTTTCATTTTACATTAGAATCATATTAATATTACTTTATATTTATATATTATTAATTCATATAATTCAATATTTCTCGCGCGCATTAGCAAACGCATAATAATGCTAGTATTGTATAATGCAACTAGTTTCTCATTTTTTGTTTGAAACATAAAATCATTTATGTAAAATATAAATATATGGAATTACAATTTAGTATATGTGACTGCGAGAATGTTAAATAAAAAAAATATTTTTAAATAATTTTTTGATTCTTTGTTATTTTTGTAATATTATTGAATGTTTTTTTTTAATCTTCGATGGCCTGAATTTCAGCTTGTACACAGAGATATTTTTAATATGCATTTTTCCAATCTTAAACAACCTATATTATGAACATGATTGTTTAAATTATCAAAAATAATAATCATAAATTTAATTTAAAAACAATGTTTTATTTTCAGAAAAATCTTGTAAAAGAATACAGTAAGTGACAAATAAAAAATTATCTGCTTAGAATGTTCAAATTTAAAATTCCTAATGTGACAATAACGCCAAAAGGTATTACAAACTACTCAAATTACTAAATAATCGATTATAAATGACTATTAATTTGAAATTCAGTGATTAACGTTTAAAAATAAGTTATTCAACTTTTAGGATTTCTTGTCTGATAAACCGGATTTGAAACACTTTTTTACCTTATAGTTGAGATTTTTTTTTATTCTGGAAAGAGGTCTTTCGATCCATCGAAGGATTAATGGCGAGGCGTCGTAGAATGTCTCGTGGATTACTTTGAAAATTTTCTTACACCCGCCCCAACACTCTGCTAGGGTAAGGTCGAATTTTCATTTATCACTAGCCGACGACGTCGCAAAATCTTTGCAAGGGTGTCCGAAGAGATAACGACTTCTTTGCAGAGCTTTTAAAGAGCCCTGAGAAACATTAGGCTCTTCTTAGATAAACTTTTTTACCACCTTTATCTCAAATATATTAGCTTTTTATTATCCCGAACACAAAATTCATTTTTCAACGTAGACTTTCAAATAAAATCTAAAATTTTGTATGTAAGTTACACTTTCAAATGCTATTATAATAATATAATACAGATATTAAATTTAAAAAAGAGCATAAATATAGATGATACTACAATCGTGAAATTTAGTTGTAAGCGACAAAGTCCTCATTTTCCACTTAATGCTATATTTTAACAATTATATCATTGCCCGTTACATGCAATTCTAATAATTCATTTCATCTAATGATGTCAAATTTACACCTTTAATTTGTAAAACCTAATCAAAATGTCTGTAAATGTTGCAGAAAATATCCGTTAATTTATAAAATAATTGAACATTTTGTAAACTGTGCAGAAAATTCGGAAATCATTACAGAAAATCTATGTATGTAGACTATCAACGCATCTAATATTTTCCAGATTTATCTCTACTTTGCTCATAATCTGTAATTAAGGATGCCTTTTTTAGATTTTTAGGGGAGGAGTCCGAAATAAAGAATCTAATGGTTAAAAAATCGAAAAAGACTCGTTTGTCTGCCGTCCGACCTATGTAGCATAATTTAACTAATACATTAAATTCTGCTTAAGAACGTTGCGCGAGTACGTTGATATGGATAGTAGGTGGCGCAATAAAAATTCGCATTTTGTAAACAAATTTCATATTTTGTTGGAAATGCTGGCGTAAATTTTCTCTAATTTAACAAAAAAAATTAGGGGTTCCGCTAGGTCGTTCTAGGTCTGCAAATGGTTTTCTTAGCTTTCGATTTGAAGAAAATCAGACTAAAAAGGGAATTCAGTCATAATATAAAATCTCATTCAGTTAGGAATAAGTCCGAAATTTAATGGACCAAAAACAAATTTTTGAATGTGTTAGGTGTCTTAGATTAGGAGTATTTGTAATATTTCATTGTGCCCTTTCAATGCCCTCTGATATATCGGAAATTTGTTAAATCGATAAAGTAAGAAAATTCATTTTTAAGCCTATAGAGGCCTAGAAGAACCACTGAATAATTTTTTTAAATAAAAGAAAATAAATATCTGTCAAGTTAGCCGTGAAACTTCATTTTCAAAATTCCACGATTATTCTCTGATTTTCCTTGAAAATTTTTTAATTTTCCCTAAATTGAATTTTTGACCAAAAGCTTATCGTTTAACAAAACAATTAAGTATTTAACAAAGTACCTAAATTTTCAATAAAATAGTTAAATTTTTAACCAAATTGTAGAATTAAGAAAACATTTTTTTAACCACTTGGTCGAATTTTTAAAGCAAAAAAGATCAAGTTGCAACCAAAAACAGTTCAATTTTCAACGAAATAGATGAGTTTTCAATAAAAAAATATAATGTTTGGGAAAAAACTGTCCGTTTGACTCGCAAGTTTGAGTGCGCCTAAGTATGTTGGATCTAGCGCTTCGCATTTGGATATTTATTTTTGCACTCAGAATGCTTGAATGAAACTTAAGCTGTCGAAAAATGGTTTGTAGAAATATTGTGAAAATTTTAAAAATCTGAAATTTCTGCAAAAAGTTCACCTATATTTTGCGTCATTTGTCTAAAAATATGAATTTTTTATTTTTCATGGTAATTTCGATAAATAAAACCTACTTTTCGACAAATAAAACTTACTTTTTGACCCATAAACTTAAAAAGATGATTCCTATAAAAAAAACAGTTAAATGACAAATTTCAGATACGTTGAAAAGCTTTCATTCTTCTTTTAAGCTTTTTGTTTACGTATCTGTCGCCGTTTGGTATCAGATTGGATATAATGGATAAAACCATAACCATTGGTCCAGGAATGCTGGTGAAGGAACTCGTTCTTTCTTTCAGGACAAAAAAGTGTGCCAAGAAAACCAAATAGTTAAGTTTTCAAGCAAGCGACAATAAAAATAGTTGAACTTAAAAAAAGGTTGTATTTTCAAAATTTCATTTTAAAAAGTCCCTCAATTTTCCCTGACCATTTTTTAATTTTTCCAGCAGCATTAATATTCAAAGGCCAGATTCTAAATTATGGAAACTTCCTGAATTTTTAAAGATTTTATGCATAATCTCCAACTTTCCTTTGATTTTCAGGCTTTCCCTGATCAGCAGCCACCCTGATGCCAATTTTTTTCATCCAAAGGAAAACATGTAAAGGGTTGCGTTTGAAAAAAAATATAAAAATTCAAATTTTGATTGGGCGCCCTAATGGATAGATGCTTAGAAGCAATATGGTACCAGCATCCGAGGAGTTCCTTAAGGAATTTCGAACCAGTCGGTACTTTGTGTCTGCGCGTTATAAGCGTGCCTGGTCAAGGAGTGTCGCTGAATGGACGGACGTTCTTATGTAGGCCTTCTAAAGCAGCACAGTATAACGGAACGTAGTGTAACTAAGTTCCACCGATAATGGCAATTAACGGAAAACACGACTGGGATAATTATATTCCCACGCGCTCTACGTACGAGCTCTAAGTACAAACGTTCGCAGACATTGGTGCCTCACCCGGATGGCCTTACAAAACCTTATTGTGTGAGCTGTAACGTCTGTGTGTAGCCATTATAGCGTATGAAAATAGATGCACTTCTAATTAAAATTTACGGGCCCCCTGTCACATAAAAAGTCAATAATTGTATATTCAAAGAGACGTATTTTACAAGTTTGGCACTTTATAAGTTAAAAGAATGTTCTAAGGCTTTGTAAATCCTTAGCCTCAATTTTTATGCCACTCTGGAACATTAAAAATTTAAACTAAAACTAAAACTGAGGGCAAAACTATAGTTAAAGTTAATAAATTACGAGAGTATTTTGCCATTTGTGAAGAAACAAATTTGTACGGAGTTGGGCGTATTACAGACAATTTTTGTCTTTAAACTTATAAAACTTTTGACATAATTAGGATATTTGAGATTTCTTTCCAGATTCTAGTAAATTTTATCGCCTTCTTTCGAAATTAATGACAAAGTTTAAAAAATGTCGCAAAAAATGCGAGTTATTTTTTCTCTTCACTCTTGGCTTAGGGAACTCCCCATTATTTTTGTTCATGTTCCTGTGAGTTTTACGTGGGCTAAATAAATTTGATCTTCAAAAAATTATTGTTTAAAGTGTTAAATTAAATTTTTTTTTTTTTTTGAAATAATTTAAGTTAAAAAAATAATTTCAAGACAAAAAATCTTTTGACTAAAAAGTTTAAAAATTCTGAAAAGAAATCTTAAATATCTCAATTAGGTCAAAAGTTATTTAAGTCTAAAGAAAACATATGATTTGAAATAGATTCGTTCTATGTTTTATAATCAATTAAAGAATTAATATTATTTTTATTCATAACTAGTTTTAATGATAGTTCTTCTTTGTCAGTTATTATTATATTCTTTTTAGGCTTTACTTACAGCCAGTGAAAATCCGCGGCTGCATCCTACATTATTAAAAGTACTCGCATTAGTTTGGACGTTTGCCTGAGGGAGAGGAAGACTGCATAAAACCACCTCCCGAGATAAGTCGGTTTTTTAAAAATGAAATTATAGGTACATATTTGACCAGGACAATCGAATGCACACAATAATCCTTCAATCATTTTTAGGTGGATCAACTAGAATACGTTTATAAATAATCAAAGATATCCCTATTTTAAAGCGTCGCTAATGCTTGATTATAATTAAGAATTTTGTATTCAAAATAGAAATACCGTCATGGGCCTTTCTATTACCATTTTTCACATAAGGCTAAGAGGTACAATTTCTGTAAGGGAAATTAGTGACATGTTTTTCGAAAATTTATGTTTGCGTCAAATATTTTTGTCACTGTGAATTCTATATGAAAATTGACTCATAGCAAAAGAAAGTAAACCAAGTTATCTTAAAAAATTTTTTTTTTTGAAAGTTATCATATTTTTATTGTACTTTATTTTACACTTCGTTTGTTGTAAAGAAATCGCTTCATAGGCATTTAAGGTGCAAAATAATAGAAATAGTAATAAAGATGCATCAAATTTCCCGAAGAAGAAGAAAATGACTCATAGCAGTCCAGATTTTTATAGAAATTCGTGTAAGACTGTTAGAACAAAAAGCTATAGGCATAGATAAATGGTTAAGACACCCGACTGCTAGGGGATAGATTCAGGTATAGATGCAGGTTTGAAACCCCGTAGCGTTAGAAATTTTATTTGTGATATAATGTTTAAATATGTTATATATAAATTCATTCTAAGTATGACAAATTAACATGAATAGACAAAATACTTAGAGTATAGCAATTGAACCTCCGGAAAGCAGAACCGAACGAGCGCGTGGACTAGCACAGCCTAGTAGGAAAGGGAGGGGATAACG
>JAAAKG020139576.1:0-12325 GCA_010014905.2 Druon quercuslanigerum
GTGGACCTTTGACGTCGCGCGGCTTGAGCGTATTCTCGTACCCCAAGTGGCGGGACCATGGCTTTTTGGATCATGCTGTTCTTATGTATACTCTCTACGATGGCTGTGATTGGCCAGAGCGCCCCAGCATGCAGACAGGACGTACCTTATTGGCCAATCAAGTCTTATTTAAAAATCCGGGAGGACTGAAAGCCAAATCAAATTGGTATTATAACCGTTGTCCCTACTGATGTTATTAGGGTACTTTAAAATTTCCATTGCTTCTCTATGTTGTCTTGGGAAAATATTCCGTGTTTCTACAATAACGGTTGTTTCTATCAAATAAAATGTTATGTCCTGTTTCGATATAATGTTCAGCTAGTGCTGATTGCGTGAAATGTTTTAGCCTGACTTTACTCTCATGTTCCTATATACGTTGAATAACCGATCTCCCGATTTCTCCAATATAGACTTTTCCCCAAGAAGGGTTCGGGTTGTTTAGAAGTTGTCTTTCGGAGGCGTCCCTCAAATGGACAAAACCACAACGTATTTTTTGAAAAAAAAATCTATTCTATATTTTAGTGCTAATTAATTCCCCAACTCCGAACTTAATACTTTCATTATTTTTAATCAAAACCCCATGGTCTGATCGTAGCTGGAATTTAAGCTGATAGTACCACTCCTAAATCACAAGAACAACAAACAGGGTTGCTACAAACATGGAAGACCTGGAAAAGTTACGGAATTTTTTAATCGTCTATTTAGCGAATTCTACATTTGACAATTAATACGGTAATTTTTTTTACATTCACACGATTTGAACGAGAGCGCGCAAATGTCCATTATCATTTCATTATAATGTGTTAAAATTCAATTTAATTGACCGAATTTTTTAAAAAGTGGACCTGCCATTTTTTTTAAATTAAACCTGGGAAACCTGGAAAAGTCATAGGATTTTGAAACCAGACTCTTGTAGCAACCCTGAACAAAGTACATCAACTTTATTGCTACACAATAATTTAGTGCTAATTTAGTGCTAATTAATACCCCTACTCCGTATTTAATACTATGAATATTTTTAAACAAAACCCCATGGTCTCGTAGCTGGATGTTAAGCTGAGAACACCACGCCTAAATCACAAGAAGAACAAAGTGTATCGACTTTTCTCCTACACAATAATTAAGTGCTATTTTATTGCTAATTAATGCCCAAATATTAAATTTATTGCTTTTTATTTTTTTTAAACCCCGTGGTTCTGCTAGCTGGAAGTGAAGCTGAAAGCACCACGTGTATATCACAATAATAAAAAATTATATCGATTTTTCTGTTTCACAAGAATTTAGTGCTATCTTAGTGCTAATTAATGCCCCTGCTCTGCACTTAATACTTTGATCATTACTAAACAAAACCCCATGGTCTGATGGTATCTGGAATTTAAATTAATTTAAGTTGATAGTGCCACGCCTAAATCACAAGAGGAACAAAGTAGATCGATCATTTTCCTACACAAGAATTTAGTGCTAAATTGCGCTAATTAATACCCCTACAAATAGTCCGTAATTTAAAGGAAATAATTGTAGATTCAAAATCCGTTGAACTGTATGAAAAATCAAAACAAGTAAAATAAGTAAACATTAGCTTTAATTTATTCTAAATTTAGTTTTTTTAGCTCCTAAAAATGGGTGATTCGTTAGGTTGGGGGAATTAATAATTTAAAACCTTGCAATTGCTTTTTTTAATTCAACTAAATCGTCATAATTATATTTGACATATTTAACAAAGCAAAACGTATAAATATTAATATTTTATTCAGCATTGTTTGCCAAACATTAATAAGGCTCCATATATCTGGCACTTTGGATTCAGTTTTCTGTGATTCTCCATTAAGTCTTTAAATTCAATCCAGGATTGCTGTCGAAAGCATATTGCAGTATAGTGGGCCACTACTCCAGTATTTTTTGTTTTCCAGTTTTCTTTGCCATCCGACCTTCGTTCACGAACAGGGCCAATGTACCGTACGACTCCTAATAGCTGGAATAGGCCTTCTGTTCCAGCTGGGTCTTTAAAACTCTGAGGAATGTCTCGTAGCATTGTCAATTGACTGTCGTCTTGTGGTTCCATAAATAGAAAAGTACCTAGAAATAAAATAGGATTAGATTATTATTGTATCTTAAGTTAGCTCGAAAATAAGAAATTTATGAGACATGTTCGGTAACTTTATTTCGGACGTAATGCAAGTTATAGTAAATCATGAAAACGATATATTCAATTAAGAAAGAATATTACCACCCTCAATGTAGGTATGATTGTTCACACCTCTGCAAACCTTGCTTTGGCACTTTGTTTTCTGACTTAAAAAGTCATTAATAGCTTTTCCTGAGTCCTTTTCGAGGAAAACTGAGTTCGGCAGGGAAAAGCTTATTTCAGGAAATTTACTAGGTGGACAGCCACTACTGCATTCCCAAGTTGCTTCTAACCCTGCGATATTAGCTACTAGTCTAGTTCCTAATTAGAAGGCATTGGCCTCAACGTTAACTACAAAATGATTGGCAATGGGTTCCTTAAATTTCTTTTTGTCAATTTTATACATTTCTGTTTTTAAAATAATTACCCTTTGCCGAAAGCAGTATGTACTAATGCCATTTCTATGAATGAATTGTACTAATCCCAATATCGGAATTTCTTCAGCTAATCTATTCACATTAGTCTCTACCTGGCTTGTCACACGATGCAACGAGGAAAAACTGCATGCTGGAATCAAAGGAACGCGTGTTTTTAAACGAGTACTTTTTCTTTTCTTAGTTTATACCCTGTAACAAAAAAATAAGTAATCACGATTAAAATTAATTTTTACAATAAGTTTAAATAAAGCAAAAGAAAGAAGTTAAATAAATTCCCACTACTGAATGATCTTTAACCCTTAAAGTGCATCTTTGGGTGTTTGACAACCGCAAAAATTTTGAGCTCTCAAGAACATTACTTAATTTGAAAAAATTGAGTATGCATCACCATCTACCTATTTTTTTACAATTTTTTCCAATTTTCTTCTATTTTTTCGCAAAATTGAAATAATTAAAATATCCACTGTATACTAAAAAATATATGCTAGACTATATTGGATTACATTTTTGTAACAAAATATTCAATAGCGAATGAGTAATTAACATTAAAAGTCGCTCAGGTGTCAGACACCCGCGATGCACTTAATGATCGGTTTACTAACGATGCAATTTAAGGGTTAAATGCGAAAAAATGCTTTTATGAGACTAGACAAAGCAGAGATAAGAATTTTGGTAGTAATAACCAAATTAATACTTTATAGAAAAGAACCCAAATGTATATAATATAAAGAATATACAAACTCTTAATGCTGGCCAGTTTCCGTTCTTCATAATGGGTATTTTTTTAAGTTTTTCATGTGAGAGTGCGTCAAAAGTGGACTTACCTTTCCTCTTTATCCCTTTTCGATTATCCTCTGGCGTCTAAAAGTCAAATCAATTAATGTAGTTTGAACCGTTGAAGTTGGTACATTTGAAATCTGCTCCAATGAAGCCTCTTCTTGAGAATCCTTGTGTAAGGATTCCTCAAAATTCAGATTCGCGGAATTCGTGTTTAAAAAATTGTTCGAATTTTGATTTGAGGAATGCTCGCCTAAGAGTTCATTGGAAGTCAGATTTGCGGAATCCGTGTTTAAAGATTTGTATAAATATACATTTGAGGAATCCTCGCACAAGAGTTCATCCTTAAATGGAGCCTCATCTTCAGACTCCTTGTTTGACATTTCTTCTTCTAAATCCTTGCTTAAGGATTTCTCAAAATTCTTTGATGACTCTTCGTCTGAAACAATCGAAAGATCTGCAGATGGAGTTTCTTTAGCACTGATGATATTTACATGCCCTTCTGTATATTCTACACACAGAGGTATAAATACATCAGCTGGAAATTTTATATCCTGATTTTATATTTTTCATTTCAGACTCAACGGGAGCGCTTGATGCAGGAATCCTTCCAAAACCAAATCTATCTCTGCAAATGTGAGACCAATGTGGAAACCATGGCATATGGCTCAAAAGTTTCTTCGAAAATTCTGGAAGGTAGTGTGCACTACCGTCACTACCTGTTTTAGAATTTGCGATTTCAAGCACTTGTTCTTTGATAAGCCTACTCGAACAGTCGATAGTTCAGTCGATTCGTCATCAATTCCGACTTTTGAAGGATCGATTTGATGATTTGGGTCTATCCTACTTTTTAAATTATTCTTTTGGATCTCACTGTGTGTTGGTCTTTCAGTTCCAACAATATTGCCTTCCGTGTCACAAAACTTTACAGTTAATATTGCTGCTAATATTTCTTTTGCTTGTTCTTTGCTTTTAACAAGAATAAGCAGACCAATTACAGCCTTGTAAAATATACATATCTTCTTGGGCTTATTCAAACTTTTAAAAAAGTCAAAGTGGATTTTAGTAAAGTGCGCCACATCAATCCTCAGATAACCATTTGGTATTTCTGTGCCACTGCATGCATTCGCATATGCATTTATTGTTGAATTTCCCATAAAAGCAATTACACAAGCATTCAGCGCAGCTGTGAAACAATTAAATGCCACGTCATTTGGGTGCGTGGCACCCAATCGAGCCCATTCTAAGAGCCAAAATGTGATTTAGACTGCAGTGTGGCTTTCAGAGATCATGTGTGCGACGCATATTTGTTCTTCACCTGTACTCATAACGATAAGACACAAAAAAATAGTTTTCGACTCTATTCCATCGTAATATTTAATTTTACGGACAAAAAGTGGACTGTGTCCAACGGAGTGTATGGTTCCTTTCATTGATATATGTTTCAGAATCTCAATAGCTTTAATTGGATCTGAGTGTAGATACTGTGAATTCAAGACTTCCTTCAACTTTTCATTCCACAACACCTGTATCACTCGGTTTCATTTGCAGTCTAGCTTGTTCAGCACGATAACTCTGTCTACTGTTCTCTGTCTACTTGTGAACGAAGTGGTTCTCTAAAGTAGCGTCTCTTACACTTTCCAGAACCTTTTTTTATTTGACAAATGATACGAACATCATCTACGTCGGTCGAATTATCGAACTTTCCATGTATGGTGCTCCCACAATGACATGAACCTAAAGAAAAAAACAAATAGATTATTTTCTGCTTATCAATCATCTACATTTATCAGTTTTAGTACTATGATGGTACAAAATAAGTGTTGAAAATTAAAGCAATCCTCGTATTATGAAATATTGAAGTAATAATCATAAATTCAATAAACTTACTTAATAACTTATATAACTATGTTATAAATAAAGTTTTTCCTACGAAATGGACCTAAAATTTATCAACAATGATACGCAGTTATCACATTAGGTCATTTAATAAAAATTGATACTTATTTCAATAAGCTTAATTTAAAATTGCACTGCTAGGCTTTTTTTTGGATATACTAAATTATGGTTCTCATAATGGATTCAAATGTCAATAAATAATTTATAAAATTAGAGGGGCATTTCAATGACAATAAACATTTATTATGGTTAAGAACCATTTTTCAAAACTATTAATCAGTAAAAACTAGAAGTGCTGATAGCTAAAGAGCACTAAAAAAAGAGTCGGAGCAAAAGTGAGTTATTTGTTAATAATTCCCGTAGCAGAAATTTTTCGAAAAACTTTAAATTCCCAAAAGAAAATAAAACGACGGAAAATATTCAATATCTTTTAGCGTGAATTTGAAAATCGACAATTTACTATTTTACCGGAATTTGACATTTCGGCAACTTAATACTTTCGACGATTTAATTTTTCGACAATTTACTATTTTTGGGAATTTAAAAATTTGGACAATTGACTATTTTCAGGAATTTCCGAAGTCAGGCTTTACAATCTCGGAAATAAACATTTTGGATAGTTGTGTTGCATTTTGAAAATATTGATTCTTTCGGTTTGTGTTTTGGCCATTATTATTTTTTTTTTTTTTGAATTTTTTTTGCATTTGGTAATTTAAAAATACGGCAATATGATGTCATCCCGAGGAAATGTCATAAGAATTGTTGAAACGATTAGTAATAATTATTAATTCATTTATCAATCGTCCTAGGGTCAATTGTTGCTAAAAATGTTTTTAATTTTTTTTTCGCTGTTATTGAAGCGGTAGAGAATGATTTTTTAAAAAATCTGCATTTTTCGCGGGCACATTCTCATCGCGCGCCCATCTCGCTTCGCTCGCGTTCACAGACTTTTTAAAACTAAAGGTCAAAGCATCGAGGATAGTAATTTGGTGATTGTGAATTTTCTTTTGTTAAAGCTCCATCGGTTTTAAAGAACACATTCTTATTGGAAATGCGTAAATGTATTAAACTTTGCTTATTTGAAATGTTATTTTTATGATTTAAATTTTACACATACGGTCTACTGAGCACCCTTACCGTTCTTTAACTTCTAAATTATGTTCCTAACCTCAGTGGCCCAGACTTTGTCAACTGAATTTTCTACCGCATCGTGTTCAACATCGCAGTTTTGGTGCCCTATTGCTTCATCTCGTAGTAATGGACTAAAAGAGTCTCCCAAAGCGTCTAGGGTGGAGAGTTACAACAACAGTCCCATGAAACTTTGATTAATGGGGGGGGGGGGGTAGTTTCAACGGAGAGACATAGGTGGGTAATGTTTTACGTTGAGATGGTCACTAACCTTCAGCAGCAATGTGTCAGATGGGAGTTCCATTTCTCATTCCAGTCCTCATTTCTCAGTCCTCATTTTCACATTCCCGGCCCTCGACAATCAACATTTTTCTTCTCTTGACTTTTATATATATAATTAAACTATTTGTCATGAGGACAACCGCAGGATTTCGCCGGGATCGGGTGCTAATCTGAAAATTTGCACCCGATCCCAGCGAAATCGCGGTAAAATTTCAGCCATTTTCATTTTCATTTTTCAATTTCGTGTTTTTTTTAAATTCCGTAAATGCTATAACTCTGGTAATTTTTGGCTTGCCGAAAAAAGTCATTAGGATAAATTGTTCAAATTGAAGAAATTTTTAATACATAAAATCATATAGTAATAAATTTTCAATACGATAGTGTCCACAATTACAAGAAAAAAGACAATTTTTTTATTCATTGGCATTTAAGTTGAATGTCGGATAAACATTATTGTTCAAAAATTAGTTCTGTATCAGGATGAGAAAAACATTTTCTGTGGTGTTACAAAATTGTAGATTTTCAGAAAACAATTAAATAAAGCATTAAGTATATGTTTTTAGTTCTTATTTTCTTTAGCAGTGAGGATATAAAATTTAATTAGAACGGCATCAAAACAGTGTATTTATATAGATTTTTCCTAATACAAATTGTTTGATTTAATAATTTTACTCTTCATCGTCGCTATCACCACTGGCAAAATGATTGACCATAGAAATGTTGATAAATGAATGAATAATTACTACTAATAATCATTTGAAAAATTACTAATGACACTTTATCGGGATGACATCGTTTTGCAGTATTATCAAAATACCAAATGCGAAAAAATACACACAAAACAAATAATTGCCGATACAGAAACCGAAGGAATCAATATTTTTAAAAGAAAACACAAAAATGAATTCACGAATTCCTGAAAATAGTCAATTGTTCAATTTTAAAATTCCCAAAAAGCAGTAAATTCTCGAAATATTGAATCCTCGAAAGTAGTAAGTTGCCGAAATTTCAAATTCGGGTAAAATAGTAAATTATCGATTTTTAAATTTACGCTAATAGGTATTTCATATTATGTTTAATATTTAATCTTTTCGGTCGTTTTATTTTCTTTTGGGAATTTTAATTTTTTCGACAAATTTCTGCTACGGGAATTATTATTTTGGTTATTTTTCATTCCGTTCTCTCGAAACCTAACAACACTTTTCAATGCATGGAAGAGAAACAAATAACTCGTTTTTCTCCGACTCTTTTTTTAGGGCTCTTTGACTATCCGCACTTCTAGTTTTTACTGATTAATAATTTTGAAAGATGGTTCTTCACAATAATAAATGTTGATTGTCACATTTGATTACGTTATGAGAACCATAAGTTAGTATGTCAAAAATAGCCTAGCAGTGAATTTTTAAATTAGTTTATTGAAATAAGCATACATTTTTTATCAAATGACTTAATGTGATAACTGCGTATCATTGCTGATAAATTTTAAGTCCATTTCGTCGGAAAACCATTATTTATATCATCAAAAAGCATATTAAAATTTATTTAATTTTGTTTAAAAAATAATAATTTTGGTACGCATCCAAAAAGAGATAAATGTAATAAAAATATATAATTTTTATTATTTACAGCATCAAATGACCAACCGATTGCTTATAAATTAATCAATAATTATTACTGATTTAAACAAAAATATATTAATTTGCAATCCAACTTTTGAGGCATCTATTTAGCATTGATGTATCTCGGGAGAATATATTTGTTTTTTCTAACTTACAAATCGATTTTGTGAAAACTTTTTATGAATCCCCTATATCGTTAAAATTTCGTGTGAGCCATTTTGGAGCTAAGTTGAACCGAATGGAAAAATGAGTGCGGGCAAAAATGAGTTAACTTTTACATGGAGGAAAAACGAATTAAGCTATGCGCTATGAGCAGAAACGAGTTAAATTTTTAACTTTTTTTCGTAGCGCGTGACCTAATCTGCTTTTCCGCTGGGAAAAAGTAAACCAACTTTTGCTTTGCCTTATTTTTAGTCCACTTTTGCTATCAGCCCCTCAGTTCAAAAGTGGTGGTAGGTGACGCAAATTTTTTCTCTGATGAGGGACGTGGAGACGCATGGTTGTAAGAGAAGACAAATGCCTGGTCAAAAATCTGTATGTCACCCCGGTTATCAGCATTGCATTCAGAAGTATGAAGAATTACTATTAAGAAAAATTGCAAATGCTATTGCTCTTAATCGACTTAGTAAAATTTGAGCACATATTTAACCCATTTTTTCATTCCTAAATCGCTTTATGACTTATAAATTCGGAAAATATTCGAAATTTATATTTATTTATATTTTAATAATTTATTTGAAGATCTTCAAAAATATATTAATACCTTCTAACATTAAGAAGAATTCGTTACAGATGAAATTTATTCAAATGTGTGAATATGGAAATAGAAATGAATTGGTTTCAGAGATATCCTACTCTTATGATGACGTTTTAGACAGATGGAAAAATCGCTCATTTAAAATAATAGAATAATCTTCACTTTTACGCTAAAATATTCATTTTTCTCTATTGAACGCTTATTACAGGGACCAGTTACCTAGAGGAAAAAATTGGGGCAGTTCGTTGGTTGAATTTTGCCAAAATTAAGAGTTTTCCCAACTCTATTTTAAAGAAATAATTTCTTCTCATTTATTTATTTGGTCAATTTATCTGCTTAAACTTTGCAAAATATTTTAATTTACATTACAATATTTTCGGAGTCAATATAAGTGTAATTTTTCAACTTGTCCGAAAAAGCGAAATATTATTCGTCTGTAAATTCCTAAAACCACACATTGGAATGGTAATTTGGTAATCATGGTTTCTCGATTTTTTTTAAAACTATTAGAGAATTTTTTAAGTTTTAAACAAAATTAAAGTCTGCTCTCTCATACGATTCGAGACATAATGGAACGACTTGGCAACAGCGCATTATTCCTTCGAAAATACTTTAATTTAAAAAAAACTTTCAAAAATCTCTAATAGTTTTTGTAAAATCAAGGAACGTTTCTTGTTGAAAAGACTGTAATTTTTAGTAATGTTACCCCTACTAAAAAAAGTCGGGAGTCCTGATTTTTTTTTAACGATTTCTGACTTTCTTTACCACTAATCTCATGGATTTGTGCGCACGGTTTACATACATTAATGGTTTAAATTTCTTCAATCAAATTTTTAAATTAAGATAAACTAAGTACGAGGCGAAATCAAGGAATTGCGTTCTTTTGCAATTTTGAACGCGCTTTTATTAGTTTCAACTGTATCTATATAACGGAATCTTTGAAAAATTTTTTATCCACTTGAAAACGTCAGATTAAATTAAAACTTTGTACACTCATGAAGGACCGATGACAATACAATAATTTAATAACCTTATCCCATTATCCTGACCAGGCTCATCAGGATGAACACTTTATCAATTTTTCGTAGAAGGAGTCTGAGAAGCAGCTACCCGACATGCAAGAAATTCAGCAGGCGCGCAAATTTCCAACTAGAAAAATAACGAAAAATAATAATACGGGACTCATCCGAGGCTAATTTTTACCTCGAAAAGCAATAACAAAATTTGAAACAAAATATTTGGAAACATTAAAGACTAAAAAAGCAAAAATAAATAATAGTTTAAGAAACTATAAAACACGCTTTTAGATCAGATCGAACTGAAAAGTGAAAAATAATTTTTAAATAATAAGATGCTGTCCTAACAGCAATAGATAGGCAACTATTTCCATAAAATCAATTATTTTTAGAAACTCTAAAATAATAGTAAAGTGATAAACAAAACAAAAAATTTAGAATATAAAAAGCGTGGGGTGTTCAACGTCAATCGTTACAGTAATTTCATTAGTACCTATTTACAAAACTTGACTCAGTATAAAAATATATAACAAAACACCCCACGCTTTTTATATGACAAAAATTTTATTGTTCATCACTTTACTATTATTTTAATTTCTGAAAAATAATTAATTTTATCGAGTTAGTTGCCTATCTATTGCTGTTGGGACAACAGCTTATTATTTTAAAATTATTTTTCACTTTTCAGTTCGATCTGCTATAAAAGCGTGTTTTTTAGTTTTTGTAAACAGAAATACAGAATTAAGTAAATGAATAGTGGCATATATGAAATTTAATCAATTTTAGAAAAATCATGTACTAAATGTTGTATTTGTGAAAATTGCAAACAAGTAATCCATTTAAATTCGCAAAATATGCGTGAGATGTCTTTCACAAGTATGTCTTTTTAAAATTGCCAATAAAATTTTTAATCGAAAATAAATTGAAGAATTGATAGGAGATTCTGGAAATAACGCACAGAAAGTACGAACAAAGTATTTGTAGTCATTTTTAAGTATTTTCTGTTTTATATATCCTGGATTTTGCATTAATTATTAAATGTATCTTGAATTAAAAATTTAATTCAGTGCATTCCAACTATGCCAATGCTTCTTCAAAAAAAGTTAGAAAAAAATTGAAAAGGAATACTAGGTGTGAAAACTTATTAAGCCTACAGCTAAGTTGCCCATATTTAGTAGGAACACTGTGTGCCCTTCCACCAACCACTCGAGAATAGGCTCTTCTGACTTTGAATTCGAGGGAGAAATGTGGGTCAGATGCTGGTGGGTTGAAGGAACTTTCTTCTACCAGAAGGTCTTGATAGTTCTTTATGCCTCTTAATACTTTTTTAAACTTTTTGAAAGTGATACGTGGATATTCTTCTTCAGGTTTTATGAGAGCATCGCACAGTTCCTTAAAGCTATTTATATATATATATATATATATATATATATATATTTATATTATCAGAGAGCAAAAAAATATCCACTAACAGTGTCTTTTAAGTTTGATTATTTCTAATGGTTTTTTCATACATTTATATCTTTTGCTCAAGGTGGTTTTCCCACTTTCAAAACGTTGTTGATCACGGGGGGTAGGTGTGTACGACTTAGGGGTAGTTTTTGGGGAACGTTATATATGTTTTCATGGAGCAAAAAAAGAGCAAAAAACTATCAACTAACCGTGGTTACTGAATTTGATTATTTTAAATGCTTTTTACATACATATATGAACTCCGCTGCATAAGTTCACGTGGAAAGATAGTTTATTGGAAAAATTGTGATGAGATGTAAATTTTCAAGTGTCAAGTAATTAATTTGGAGCTGTAAATCATCCTTACATTGTTCAAGGTGGTTTTGCAAACTTTAAAACGTTTTTGATCACGAGGGGTGGGGGGGGGGGGGGTGTATGCGACTCAGGCGTAGTTTTTGGTGAAACGCAATATATATCATCACAGAGAAAAATAAAGCCAAAAAATCTCATCTGATCGTTCATCTCATTATAATAATTTTTAGTGAGTTTTCATAAGTCGCAGTGCTGAGTGGACGTCGTGCTAGTGGCGCCACCCTTTTCTCGGAAGTTAAGAGAGCAAACAAATTTTTCTTTTAGCATAAAATTAGCAAAAAGAAAAGCAAAAAATATGGAATCTGCTTCTATCCCAACGGTCTCAGAGCAGCGCATTAAGGAATATCTCACAAATCTTCATAAAAAATACACTACGTTGAAAAATTCATTGAAGAGTAAAACAACTTCTCAAAGTAATAAGG
>JAAAKG020139577.1:0-12325 GCA_010014905.2 Druon quercuslanigerum
TCCTATAGTTAAACATAAAATATGTTAATCCTGAACATCTAGATGTTACATTTGAACATCCATTTTTCTCTGTGTAGAAAATCGATGTGAGCAACAAAGTGTCCTGGTGGGAAAATTTTTACAAAAATCTGCAAATAAATGGAATAAATTACAACCAACATTCCAGGTAAGTACAACTTGTTTCTATTATTCGGACAAAATGCTTATTTTCTTCTTATTTTTGATGTATCTTAATTTTAAAATAATTTCAAATTAATAATGATATAATATTGCTTCAATCTAAGATATTCCAATTTAAACTGACATATTCGAAATAGAAAGCCTTGAATCGTTTTAAATAAATGCATACAATACCATATGGTATAATTGACTCAGTTATAACCATTCGGATTGGTTACCACAGAAAAAACGAAAGATAAAGTTTACATCGATTCCACGTGAAAGATTCACCGTCACAAAATTAACGTTGCCAGATAAACATTACATGAATCGAAGATAATTTTCGATTTTCAACCTTACCTGTATAATCTTTCGCTTTATAATTGCTCCATTTTTATTACAGATGTAGCGAGAATTAAGACTTTAGCGCTATTTATCGTCCTTTAACTTAATTAAATTGGAGAGAAATGGGGATTCGCATTCGTCTGTCGTTTTTTACGCTTTTGGCTAAATGTTATTAAATAAGTTCTAGTGTGTCCACAATAGTGTAATTTATTTCGGAGGAGATATATCAGTGAGAACAAATTTTTTTTCGTGTTTTCTGTTGCTAATTCTACATTTTTGACCAAAATTTGCTCACTTCAGCGTGACGCAGTAGACGATATCAGAATTATTCTCCTAACCATGTTGAAACTTTCGCCAAAATATGTTTAATTTTTAACCGTTGCAAGTATTACCTGCAGCAAATTTTAACTTGTTTTTTCTGTATTATTTTAAATCTAGTTTTACCATTGCTGCTAAGGACGCCATATCAGACGACAGCTTTTATTCCATCGTAGGATAAACTTTCGCCAAATAGCATGTAATCTTTAACAGCGGAAAATTTTACATGCATCAAAATTTAACTTTAGTTTTTTCTGCTAAGCATACGATTATGATCGAATGTCATCGCTAGACCAAGAATATTTATCCATGAAGTATCTTAAATCGTATTTAACTGTATATAACTGCAGTTAAAGACTTGTAGAGTGAATATGGTAGCTAGTCTGGCGGCTAATTACAAATACAGTTACAACACACACAGGGCATGCCAAATGTGTCTACTTTTTTCTCCATTTCGCAATGTATTTCGCAAAATTTAGGGTCACCAGCATCAAATAGTGGCCTTTTGAAAACCTGATGGATCGCGAGAATTTGTCAATTATGTCAGAATTGTGAGTTCAAAAATAAATTTGAAATGATTATAACCGTTCAAATGCTGTTCGTCTGCTACAAAAAAATTCAAAGTCGGATTTAGCCAACACCCTTAATCAAAGCTTTTGCAGTGAAATGTCGAAGGAAAACCTTTTTAATTATAGGAAATTAAAGCTAGTTTTTATGTAAACGTAATGTTGGGTTATATTTTTGCGGCTGCTTGAACTCTTCGAAAATCAGGAGTTTGTATTCCCTGCTCAGTGAAAATTTGTCAGAACCCTCCCAGATTTTTTAAACATATTATTTCTGATGTAAATTTGCAGAATGAAATGTTTTGTAGTAAATTAATCGTGCTACTGGAATATTCTCAATAATTACAAAACTAAGCGCCATGGTATTTTTCACGCACAGTTGAATAAGTAGTTATATGTATAAGTGCTGGAAAAATTGGATTTAAAAAATACTCTAATCAATTTGATTACCTTTCCATGCGGTCCATATACGTTAATTGATCGAGAAGCTGATCCTATCTAAGCATGTAATTACACTTATTTTCTCGCTAAAGGATAAAATCACTTGGGTAGACATTTTGCTGTGGCCCCGCTCGGGCTCCGATCGGGGCTTAACCTGAGCCTGGCCGGGCCAGATCGGACATGCGTTTCAGTCCCTATCTAGGCCAAATCAAAACATTTCTGTACGAGCAATGAAGTCCATTTAACTTTTATCTTGACCAATGATGATACCTTGATGACCAAAGATGACCTGCATCTCAAAATTTTGAACAATTAACGTACCTCGAGCTAGTTTTTTCAAAACATTAAAAGCAAATAAATAATTCTCAACGATTCACCATAAATTATATAAAACATTTCCAAATTTGTAGTGACCTACTGTCACTCAGGTAAATGTTTGAGTGAATTTTTAGATTTGTAAGGACTTTCTGTCCTTGTAAATATTGTAAATACCTTGAAACAGCTTACAGTTAAAAATACACGAGTAAAAAGTGAATAGTTAAAACGTGAAAATTCTAAAGAATGAAAGCAAGATAATGCCAAAGACCATTGATCACTTTTACATATTTATGTTATAAAATGTTGTTACCTGCGGGAATTAAGACGCGATGTAAAATAGTAACTCACTACGTAAGATTTTGCACAAACTAAAGATAATAAACTGAACGGGAGAAATTGCTAGGAATCATTGTTAAAATATTAAAAAATATTCATAATTTTAAAAAATTAGTAAGTTGTGTTCCCCGAAAAATGCAGATATATTTATTTTGTCTGATATGGACAATTAATTATTTTTCATAAGGTTCACATAATTCTATTGTCTTCTTACAGAATTAAGTTTGCAGATAAAGAAGCTGCAAATTAATGCATATCGTCCAATTTATCAGATACAAGGACTCCATACTCCTGATGGTCAATTAAAAAGAGTCAATGGTGTTATGTTTGGATCAGAACAAGATCACGAAATTCGCCGAATAACACAGTATGGCCACATTGTTACAATAAGTGTGATCGACAATTTTCTTCATGTCATCTCCTCAGAGTATTGAAATGTATCACGCAGTCACTATCAAGAATTTCTCACCCGCCAAACAAAACGTCGTAGATTGTTGATGCGAGAGTCAATACGCCAGCCAGGTCATTAAAGCAACTACCGGATGTGAAAATATAATGTGCCAATCTATGTTGCACAACAAAATAAAAAAATTTTAATGAACCTTTTGCACGAGTAAGTTTCTTTTGTATTAATATTTGTGACTGTGACAAACATATGTAAATGTACGAGGTGTCAAGACGTTAACACTCGGCCATTAATATTCCATACGAAACAATAATATAAATGGCTAAAGGAATTATTTAAAATTTGAGCCCGGAATAATATCGAGAATAATAAGTACTCAGAACCATAACGTATTTTCACTCAACCACCATCTAACTTCACTACGTCGAGTGCTGATGGGAAAACAATGGACCAAATGCATGGGAAAAAACTTTATTTTTGTAATATCTTCATAATGAATAATAATTATTATCATTTTATTATTCCATTAAAAAGTTCTTAAAAAACAAAACCTATTGTTTAAATACAATATCCAGAAAAATTAGTTTTTACGAAGACATTAGAACTGAACGAAGTGAGTTTAGCGGATGATTGAAGTGAAAATACCTAACTTCCATCCTTACTCACCTTATCTGTTCCTCCTTCCTGATGTATCTAAACAATTTGTTCTTTCCTTTATTCCATGCACCTACTTCATCTCCTCTCACACACCCTTCACATTTTATGACCCTTTATCCTTTTCCGTTTCTATTTAATATACCTATTTCTCTACCCTATCCCATACCTCCGCCCCATCCCTTTTCATGCCCCTTTTCTTTCCTTATATCGCCTTTTCCATCTTTTCACTGCCCCAATAAAATAAAAACAGAAAAGATTTTTAGTAATTAAAATGTAAATTATACATTAGTAAAAAATATCAATATAATATTGGAAATTAAGTACTAATTGTTAATTTTATTATTTCAGATTTCGAGAGTTAATTAAGTTTATGAATAATCGAGCATCATCTGCGAACACTAACGCACGTTCCCTTACTGTTCGAGATCCACACCTTCTTCGTCGAAAAGAGCTATTCTTAAACACTTGTCCATAAATAATATGAGTAGCTACGAAGACATAACGCATCTTTGTCTAACGCTTTGCATAAGATCGAACGAGTCACTCAATTTGACATTTACCCCTACACTTAATATATATATATATATATATATATATATATATATATATATATATATAAATAAATATTATATACCGCCACCCGTATATATTGTTCTTATAGCTTGTAGGAGCCATCCATTTACTCCGTACTATTTCAGGACTTCCCAAAGTTTACTTCTATCTACCTTGTCGAAAGCTTTTTCTAGGTCAACAAATGCACAGGAAACTTTTTTGCCTACTCTCAAATTTTTTTCTGTGATTTTCCTTAACCTAAATATTTGATCCGTACATGACCTTCCTGGAATAAACCCCCTTTGGTCTTCCCAAATCTTTTCTTCTGTTCTCTTCATTAGCCTACGAATAAGTATTTTTGAGTATATTTGACTTACGGTACTTAATAAGCTGATCCCTCTGTAATAATTGCAGTCGCTTTATCTTCCTTTCTTTTGTATATTGACACGATAATCGCTTTTTTCCAATCACCTGGGACTTCTCCTATTTCGATGCATAGATTTATCAGTTCGCACAGCCTACGTGCTCTCTACCCCGGAAGCTTTACCGTTTTTGAAGTTCTTGATTGTATCCCTAACCTCAGTGACACAGACTTTCTCAATCGAGTTTTCTAACGCATTGTGTTCTACATCGCATTTATGGTTTCCTATATCTTCATCTCCGGATTGTCCCCTAAAATGGTATCTGAATGCGTCTCTAACCCCGCCTGCCTAATATTGCATTTTCTCTTTGCTATTTCTCATGGTGACAAATTCTGTACTTTTATTTCCCTTTATTGCTTTTTAAAGTAGTTTCTTGCCTTCTTCAAAGTCGTTTTGTATTTTCTTCTCTTCTTTTATTCTAATTTTATCTTTACTATCTTTAATTAATCTCTTGAGTATCCTCTTTTTGCATCTTTAATCATTTATACGTCTATTTCTTTCCTCATTGCTAAGACCTATCATGTTCAAAGTTCTCCTGTACGCTTCTGTCTTTGTTTATTGGGCAGCCTCAATTTCATCATTCCACCATGCATCATTCTTCCTACAACCGCGGTACCACACACTTTGATCGCATATCTAACAATGATATCCCGGAACATAGTCCATGCGTCTTCTATATCTTTATTTCGTATCAGCGCCTCCCAAGTTTCCTTACCTATGCTTTCGATTATCTTATTTTGTAAATCTTAGAGCATTGACCAAACGCACACCAACATCCGCCTGTGGTTGTACATTATTTTGGAGTCGAAGCAACTCGCGTTGCTCTGTTTGTCTTTCTTCTCTTATTCTGACTAATTCCGCCCTTAATCGTCATTCCCTCAATGTTAGCTATTTCTTTATTTAAATTCCGGCGTAAATTAAAAAAAGATTTATTCTTTTAGTTAGACTAAGTACACGTCTCGGTCTATCAATGCCAGGAAGTAAAGGGCCTTGTCTAGATCTTGTATGAATAGGAGTGAAATTACTGCTGTTGAGTAAACAAATTGTAGGTCAAGTTAAAATATTTTTTTTTTACAAAAAAAAATCTAGTACACTGTTTGGGCGCCAAAATATAATATAAACTTTATCTATTATATTTCAAATCTTTTAAACTCTATTTTTTGAGACTTAAAAGTTGAGATGTCCAGTTATTTTAATTTTTCATATTAGCAAATAACGGAGATTGCAGACAAACAGAAAATTTCAAATTAAAAAAAATTTCATTTTAACTTCAATTGAAGCTAACGAATCAATAAGTGAGTAAAAAATTAAAGAACAGAATTAATAATGGGATGGCTGATGATATATCGAGAGAGTATTGTTTCCAGAGAATGCGACATATATTAAAAAAAGAGAAACAAACATGAATTGAATTAAAGAACGAGAATTCGTAAAAGACAGGTTATCGATGTTGAATAGTCATAACGAGCAGTGAATAAAATAGCACTCGGATGTTTCACCAAAGTTTGGAGAAAGCATACAATCATAAAAGATAAAATGGCACGTCACAGGAATAACTAAACCCCGATCGGAAAATTAGGAAAATTGAACATCATAAACGTTGCGCAGCTGCGACAGAAGCTTTTTAGAAATAGAAATGGCTTTAAAAAGTCCTAGTTTTCGGTTTTGTGGATAAAATGATAGTTACAATATTGAAATTTTTTATACAAACAACATTGAAATACAGATCAGTTCATTGCGACGGCTGAGCACATTGCTCACACTGTGTGAAAAATACCAGGAAAAAAAACGTTCGTAGTGCTTCCTTCATCAGATTTCAGGACACCGATTTTGATGCCTTAGCTGCAAAAAATAATTTTTATTGATTTTTAGACTCCATGAATATCATAACGTGGTAGGACGCACTTGAGTGTAAATCATTGTCAGCAAATTCAAACCGTAACCACACTCAGGCACGCAAATTAGACTCTTTAGTTTCAATACACGTTAGGAACATTACATTAATTATATTACATTAACAGATTTCAAGACGCTGAAGCTGCTCCTGTCACTTCGAAATGACAGTGCGTTAAAAATCGCGCCGGGTTAGCGTAACCCTGCGTCTATACCATGGGTTATGTTAACCAGAATTCTGGGTAAATTAACCAGAAATGCTGATTAAAACAGTAATAAATCTGATCACTTTAACCAGAAAAAATAGTAAGGGCATATTTAACCAGATATTTTTTTGAGTCTATAGAATCTGGAAAAAATTGAAAATACACTATACCTTAAAAATTGTAAAAAAAATTAAGTAAAAGAAATGAATTTCAATTGTTTTATACTTATTAGTCATACGTATGGTAAAGGAGATCATGTGTTTAATAATAGAAAATGGGCTATAATTTTTTCAGTCTCCCCAATTTATTTTATTATATCAGCTGACACCAATATGTGCTCCCGCAAAAAAAGAAATTTCAATTAAATAGCTATGATTTTAATTTTTTTACATAATTTACACATTTATCCTTTCTATCTTTTGAGGGTCTAACAAAATGTATTTCAGTTTTTTAAGACTACAATTTCCATGTGTAGTTGGAGAATAAATAAAAAAGAATATACTGAAAGTGCGTTTGTATTTAATGTCGCTTCCTAATTACGTCTTTCACGTATGGATCTTATGTAACACTTCCTCGTCATATTTTATACTTATTTGTACACTTTGTTTACATTATACCTTTTATCGACAATTTCCTGTTTTAAATATATTAATATATTTCTTTTCACCAAAAGAATTAATCATTTCCACGTAATTTTTTTGAATAAAATGCACATATAATTGATTCATTACCCTTTGTATCCTATTTTTATAAATAATCACAGATGAAAGTTAACATTTAAGATATAAAATTTAATATATAAAACTCTTATTTTGCAAAATTATTTACCCGATATATTTTGTATGTCCGTGACTTTTTTCAAAAGATGCTCTTGTGAAAAATTTCAATGAAATCTTTTTTCATGAATGTGGAAATTTACCTTCTGCCCTCTGCCAAATTACTTTTGTCAGCGCATTCTTACATTTAAGGACCCTAAGTTTGGGATAGAAGATTAGCTTTGATGTGGTTAACAAATAAAAATCAGAGCAAAACATTCCCAATGTTACTCAGAAGACCGATATTTAATTTTAAAATATAACAGAAATACAAAATAAACATTCCATGCCCGCCGTAGAAAATTTTGAGTAAAAATGCTAAATTCGTCCAAATACTTGGCACTTCTATAGTGGAAAAAAAGCTTCTTAAATACCTCTCTCTCTAAAATTTTGGTTAGAAAATAAAAAATTTTAATATGAAATAAAATTTTCTGGTTGCAATAAATAAGACAACTTTTATAAAAAAAATTGATTGTAAACAAATATTTCATATTTTTTTTAACTTCTATTCGAAAATTGCAAATTTGTACTATTCAATTGCATTGATTAAAAATTTTCCTAATACAAAATTTAATTTATTAAGTCTTTAACATTTAATTTTAACAATTTTCCAGTTTCTTAAAATTGACATGTTTAAATTTTAAACAATACAATTCCGAGCACTTCAAATTTCGACTTTAAAATTTTTTTAAAGTTTGAAAATAAAATTATTAAGGAGATAGTTATGGTGTCCCAAATTATCGATTTTTCCATGTATTCGCTCTTCCACCTCTACTTACAATAGGGAAACGAATATTTAGGAATGATTTTGTTTTCAATCGATACATAATATTTTTGCTCATGTTCGGCTGGCCAGCTCCCAGTTGCTAGCTTTAAAAAACATATTATTTAAATATTTATAATATTTACATTATTGCTCAGACACTGAAATTTACACAAAGAAGGTGGTAGGTTATATGGTTAGTTTTTTCATTACAGGTGTCTGGTGCGATTACAGTTGACTAGAAGATTATAAAAAATGAGTAACATGGTATTTCTAAGTAAAATAATAAAAATAAAAATTTTGGGATGTGAGAAATTTTAGAAATTTAAAATTATTAATATTTAGGACCGGGTGATCCACCTCTGGATAAAAACTGTAGATTTGTTGTTTTTGGGAGGAAATTTTTCATAAATCCACGAATTAAAAAATATATATAATACCGTAATAAAACCGTAATTTTTCTTCTTCTACTGTGAAATATAAAATTCCAATTTTGAAATAAAATTTCGCTGGTGTTGTTTTCGGAGGAAAATTTTCAAAAACCCACGAATATAAAAAATTAATGTATAATAACCGTAAATAATAACTCTTGTATCATATTTGTCAAATTTAAGATTTTTTGTTATTACATTGCAGAATGAAAAATAAAATATCATATAAAAATAAGACCGTGAGCAAAAGTTGCGAAATAAAAAACTCCAATTTTGAAATAAAATTTCGCTGGTGTTGTTCGGAGGAAATTTTTCATAAACCCACGAATTAAAAAAATTAATGTATAATATCACAGATTCACAGCAGCAACAAAGTTTTATATAATAGTGACGTTATTTCTTCGGAGCTTCAACGACACAGAAGTACCAGTGACTTGAAAACGCGAAAAGTACTAGTATTCCTTATATCTCCCTATATAACTGAAGGATAACTATTCAACACATACAATACAGTGGATCAATCCGAAATCTTTATCTGTCAGATAAACCGTCCGAATGAGGAAGCAGTACCTTTATTATGGGTTTTAATGCTTGTTTATTACTTTAAATTTAAATTTTAAGTTAATAACGAAAATCACTCAATAACTATCAAAAACAATTCAAAACTCGCCTACCATTGTTCATAACTATACAATTGTTAGTAAAAAAATATTTTTTTAGAATAAATTAACAATTTCTTTTTTGTGAATGTTTATTTATTGCTTACATACTTATATCAATAAGTTTTAATTAATTACGTATTATTAAAACAACAATATCTTCAATTTTTAAAATTATATGTTTACATAAATTAAATAATTTTTTTAATAGGCCCTGAGGAATCTCTAATAATTTAGTTTCCTTTAATTAAAATTTTTTGAACCGATTTTAAATTGTAGCAAATATTAATATTTAAGGTTTTTCAATTTCAAACTTGAAAGTCCTTAGTTTTAAACTTTTGAAAATTCCGCTTTTAAAATCTGTAAAACCAAACGTAAAATTGATTATTTTTTATTTTACTTGTAAATCAATACAATTTTAATGTTTGTGGTGAAACAATGTAAAAGCTTCTATTCGAAACATTTGCATATTTGAGCTGCCGGATCGAATAAGGACACATACATTTTTTTGGTTCGAGCAGAATGAGTTCAAACATTAATTTAAAAAAACTTAATTACTGCAAAAAATTTCCTAGAACTCAGTCAAGATATATTTTCAGAATAATTCTTTATTTTGTCCTGTCAGGGAGAATTTGCGCTCACGCCAAAAAAATCTATGTGCCCTTATTCGATCATTTAATAAATGGAATGCTTCATTTGAAATATTTACTTTTCAAATATTCGATTTTAAAAACATAAATTGGAATGCAGGCCTTAAACAGATTCTAATCAAATTATATTAAACAAAATTTGAAATTTTCAATTTTTAATGCATTTATGTACATTTTTTAATTCTTTGATGCTTTCAGTTTGAAAGTTTACTGTTCTGTTTTTTCAGGTTTTTAATAATGATAATTTTATAATAGTATAAATATAAATAATTTTATTAATAATAATAATAATAATACAATAATATAATATTAGCACCTCGCCTAAAAAAATTATTCAATCCACAGCCCTGCTCTACTATATTGCTCCATAAAGTGACCACTGCGAAGAGTACAAAAATACTGGGAACCGTGGCATAATCGGCCTCTTATTCAAATTCAAAGTTTTTAACAATTATTTTGGGGAATATACGGGAAGGAATAGGAAAGCTATGCCAGAAGTTTTTTTTCAATGCCATTGTCGTCGAAGTTGGCTCTAATTGAATCTCTTGCCTCTGGAAAAATCAGAAAATTACTATACAAGTGTGCAACAAAATTTGCTAGAAAATCTTTTGTTTTTATTTGTGCCTACACATGCCTATAAGAAATTCTGTCTCGAGTACGCTTACAGACGTCTTTTCGGAACACCTGAAGTCGTTAAATATAGAATGTTTTATTTTAGATTTTTCTTTTCTTGGGAATTTTAAATACTTCCATTTAACAAAGGCAATATTTGCGTTCGCCCAAAATTCGTTGCGTGCAACTTATGGTGAAATTTGAAAGGTGAGCTGGTTTTACCCAAATTTGGTGAGCGCAGCACAAATATTATCCGGGAACATATTTAATTTTAAATTATGTGACTAAATAGACAAATTGTTCTGCTTCGATTTACAGTTGACATCTTTCAAATGTATCATAAGCTATACGAAGTTCCCCGTCCGAAATAACGGAGCCAATAGAACGAGAAGCCTTACACAATATTTGATCTGCCTGAACGAACACATGGAATTTATAAATTTATAGACATATTTATAAATGATGAGTCAAGGAAAAAATAGTGATAACTTATTTTCCATGAAATTGCTGAATGATTTCATTGACTAATTTTCGTTATTATTATGAAATCTCTGTTTGCTGACTAAGTGCAAAGCAGCATCCAGAAGAAAATGTGCATTTTAATTGAACGAGATGCGGGTGTGTATCTTGGTACAATGCAACAATTTATACTTTAAACTACAAACATTAATAAATCAGACACGCAGACGTAAATTAACACGGATGATTTTGCGGGGGGAAATTGGCATGCCGTTAGTATTTTAGAAAATACAGGCAAGACCAAAAGCCCTAAACGCTTTGAAACAGCCGAACTAAAAATATATGAGTCGTGTTAGACATTTGTCCCTGCAAACGGCTGGCTAAAGCCCAGCAAACACGTAAAATTCCATGAATTCATGCTTGCTGATTTGTATTTTAGATGTTTTTTCTTGGAATCTTCAAGTTCCCATTTTATAGTATGCGAATCTCTGTAAACAACTATACAGTCAGTTAATTTTAATTTACAACTGACTGATATTTTTCTAAAATGCTTTATGCGGATAAAAAAATTCTTCTCTCGCAAAAAAATAAAAAAGCTTGTAATTTAAAATAGAACCATGGTATTTTTTAATGGGTAATAGGCTTAACGAGCGCATACGTCATATATACTCAGACGTTTACTACTCCTCAAAGCTAACAAGTTTGTCCATAGGACCGAACAACTAAAACGTCTCAGGTGGAGTCCACGTCAAACGGATCAAGAATTTTCGTCTTGGAAAGGGATTTGGCTGTTACTCGGCGTATACAGTTCTATATTAGTGTAGAAAAATAACCCCAAATATTTTTTGAAAATTCAAAAAAATGGCGGAGATATGGGACTTTGAAATTTTTGGTAACTTTTTTTTTGATAGTTCTATATCTTTGTTTCTAATTAACCGATTTAATTTTTCAACGTCTGAAATTGTTTGCAATGACATATAAATTCAAGAAAAAAATGATTGTAGTGAAAATTTTTTTTTGACATTTTTTTTTAAAAACTCAAAAAACAATTCTATTACAATTGAGGGTACACAACAAATACATGCTGTGATTCCCATTTCTAAGACGGAAGTAAGGATGAAACTTTTTTCTAATTCCGAGGAGTTTAATATAGTATCCGTATTTAAAACCCGGAGCAAAATTCATAAAACGTGCAAGGTTCGTCGTACCAAATAATGCATTAGTTGATTCGGGAAGCAAAGAGTTTTGACATACTCAGATAAATCGTTTATATGGTATGTCGCTCTTACTTATTCAATTATTTCAAATAATACTTTAGCA
>JAAAKG020139578.1:0-12325 GCA_010014905.2 Druon quercuslanigerum
TCTTCACTTGGGGTGATTGCTAGAGAGATTGATCAGCAACCTGGGTCGGAGCAGTGTTGCGGAGTGAACGTGTTATTAATATAAATAACGCGAGAATTCCAGATCAATCTAAAAATTTTATAACCCCTTCCTTACACTACTCCACTCCCTACCGAGTGAGTCACGCCTACCCCGAAAGGGAAACGGCTTAATGGTGTAATAATAATAACAATAAGTTTCTACTAAAAGTAGCTGAATTTTTCTAATAAGGGTTTTTAGACCATTTTCATTTTAGCGAAAAAAATAAGAAAAGGGAGAAAAGTGGAATTTTAAAAAAGGAGAAAAGAGAATAGTGCAAAGTCTGTATTTAGATGCTGTACTTATAAAATAAAATCACCTGAATAATTTTATTTATACATTTCGAAACATTGATATTCACATTTATATTTTTCACTTTTGATGTCACTTTTGCGTTGAGCCCTCTCTATAACTCTGGCAGTGTCACGTAGTTTTTGAAGGGTGCCATAACTAAAAATTATTAAATATAAAATTTCAAAACAATTAGTTCTTATCCAACTATTATTCTCATGTTTTTAAATTATCATCCTTGTGTCATTGTATAACTTTTAACCCTTTATAAAATTCGATAATGGAGGAGCGAGCTAGTCGCTAGTCGAGTCGCGACGCATCCCGGAATCTTGGGCCGGGAAAAGGAAGAAGAGAAATGGGGATGGGGATGAAATAGAGAATAGCTCCTGGGAATACCCGCCATTCAACCTAACCCTGGCTTGACATGAGCTGGGTTATGACCCGAATAGCAGATTACCCGTTTACGAGGCAACGCCGCACTTTCCGACGTTTTATTGAATCGCAGCTCGAGTTCTTCCGCCCCTTTGCCACTTTACAGGTTCTCGATGAAGGAAAACTTTTCGCTCGTTATATCATCCTCGACAAAAATTTCTACCTTGTTAGGAGATGCTCCCGATCAGCTTCGCATAATTCAAGCTTTTCTTACTTATCAATATTCCACCAACGTTCTCTCAATCATGGACTCAGTCCCTAATTCTATAAATAGATACTATGTGCAAGAAGGTCTCAGTCAATTCCGCAATTTAGGGTGTTATCACATAATATGAAAAAATTTGCATAGAAAGGGATGAAATTGAATCAAGAAGGTTATCGGCAGGCTCGGGCATGTTGAGAGAATGAAGGATGAACAACTAACGAAACAAGTATATCAAGGTAAAGTAAATGGCAGTGTGCCCAGAGGCAGACCGCGGAAAGAATGGTTAGAATGTCTGGATGAGACCCTAGTTGGAAGGCACATAAGAAGCCATAGAAACGCGAGAACCTGCATGAAAAAATACATGGACAGTGTTACGGAATGGACGTGTTATTTAAATAAATAACACGAGAATTCTAGATTAATCTAAAAATTTTATAACCCCTTCCTCACGCTACTAATAATAATAAAGTTAACTCGCAAGTTTGTGCGCGCCTAGGGCGAGCGACTTTTGGTTTTCGCGCTTCACGCTCGATAATGTATTTACCTCGCGCTATACGTGCTTGATCTTTGTATGTTTCCCACACTTGTGCAGAAACTTTTAAAAACTAAAGGTCAAATCATCGACAGCAGTAATTTTGTGATTGTGAATTGTCTTTTGCTAAAGCTGCCTCGGCTTTAACGAGCACATTCTCATCACGTATCTCGTGCTTCGCACTCGAGTTAGTACCTGAAATTGTATATCATTTCCATAAATGTGTGTTATTACAAATTATAACATGCATTTCAATAGCAAAAGATTTTTACTTTTTTTGGTTTAAAATGACCGCAAGGCATTCGGGTATATCAAGTCGTTGCGGAAATTTTATTTTTTCTGACCCAGAAAATTTTTATTCAACAACAAAATAAACAATATTTGTATCCTTACTTTTCAGATGTCCCTTTTTTAAGATCTGCGAATTCATGAAAGAAGAGACTAAGTCAGTGTAAGAGTAGGAGTAAGAGTAGGAAAAAAAGCAGTTTATAGTGTTTTAAACAAATTAATGTACAAAAGCCATTTTTTGGAATTTCAATGATTACTCGCTTGAAATTCATAGTTTTCATATAGAATATGCGAGAAATGTATGCCTAATTATGATTATTTAAAAATATCTGCTGTTTAGAAATTATTAAAAAAAAATTATAAACAAATACATAGTTTTCGTATATCACAATGAATAGGTTCTATTCTTTTGCAGAATCGACTAAAAATATCTTGCTAATGACTCCTTGCTGTCATTTTCTTCAAAATAACAACAACTGGTAAATATTTAAATAATAATCATAAATAAATTTACATTTTTAATATTATTCCATAAATAGGGCCGATTATTTTTCTAAACAAATTTTATGAAAAAATGCAAATTTCAACAATTTGTCCAAGAGTAGGCTCTATTTGCTTTGTGGAATGTACAATGTATAATTTTGCATGAATAGGCAAAAGGAAAAAAAATTATAATTGAAAAACGGACAAATAGTGAATTTGTTTATAAATATTGTTTAAGCAATCAGCACTTTTTCCAATTAGAAAAATGCCAAACTGAGCATTTTTAAATAAATATTGTTTAAATAATGAACAGTTAGTGTAAATTGGACAAAGAAGGTAACAAGGAGTCATTGGTAAGACATTTCTAGCTTCCTCCACGAAAAATAAGCCCATCCCTGAAAAAGTGACCACACTGTACATTTTTTTTTAAATTGTTTATATAATTACCTTTTTTCCGTTCGCAACGTATTATATAGTCATTAAAAATCATTTTGACTGGTTTTCGCAAAGAACATGAAGCCTATTCTTGGAAAACTTGTCAAAATGTGCATTTATTTATAAAATCTGTTTTAAAAATCTATACTTTTGATCAATTTAAACAAAATTGCAGCTAGAGGTCACTAACGATACATTTTTAGTTGTTTCCGCAACAAAATTTGCCTTATTCGTGGAATAATCTTAAAAATGCGAATTTGTTTTAAAATATTGTTAAAATAATTACCGGTTGCTATCGATTTGAAAAAATGACAGCAAGGAGTCTTTGGCAAGACATTTTTAATTTCCAAACAGCAGATGTTTTTAAATAATCACAATTAGACATACATTTCTCTCATGTTTTATATGAAAACGGTGAAAATTTCAGGCGCGTAATCATTGCAAATCCCAAAAAATGGCTTTTGTACATTAATTTGTTTAAAACATTATACATTTTTTTTATTACTCTAACCTACTGAAAACTATTTATTGGCAGTAATTAATAAGTTAAAGAAAATAGACATCTGAAAAGTTAGGATAAAAATATTGTATATTTTGTTATTAAATAAAAAATTTTGGATTTGCCAAATCGAACTTTCCGCACCGACTTGATATACCCGAAAGCGTTACGGTCATATAAAACGATAACGGATAAATTCATAGTAATGTGAGCATTCTCAAACAATGTGGCGCATGAAGACGAAATTCTATTTGATAAGAGTGAAAGAAAATCGTTAAGATGATTTGGACATGATGATCGAATGAAGGTAGAACGATTGACAAACCCAGCAGATTCAGACAGTTGAAGGGTGGAAATCAATTCAAAATTAACGCAGGAAACATGTCCTTGCAAAAAAAGCGCTTGGATTTATTTTAAGGTTTGTTTTATCTTTCCTTAAAAATTCAAGAAAGAAAGCTGACATTACCTAATAACCATAATCACGAAAAAAGTTAAATAATGCAATTAGTGTTCAAAACCAATTTACACAAAAGTCGTGGAACATATACTGACAAGGAAAGTCATTATCATTATTTTTAGGGTTATTCTAACATTCCTAACTAGGATATGTTTCATACATTATTTATATATAGTGATATTTGACCCCAATAGTATAAAAACAATCTCCTGCGATTTTGTTTATTTGAAAATGTAAATTTTCCAGCTTGCATGTTCAAGGGATGTTACAATAGCCCTTCAAATAATTCCAACGACTTTCTCTGCTGGGATATATTTTCTACGTACGGATCGCTTCCTGCATGCAAGTCCTGCGCAATGTATGTGGTAAAACACTAATGGAAAAATTTAGTAACGACAGGATACTATGGTGTAGAAGAAACACAGTTTGACTAATAATATCTCTACTAATAAAAAACTTGCTGTCCGAATCATTTTTTATTGTAGTTTTAAAGACTTAAATTGATTTAAAAATACTGACGAGTTTTCCCAAGAGTAAAAAGATTTCACAACTTTTAAATTACTATTTTAGGCTACTACTGACACTAATAATGAAAAATCATACAAGCGTGAAGTGGAACAATATGATATACTCCCAAGTGTGAAATGTCAGAATTAAGAGCAGAATCGTTTTCCCTTGAAGAAGATGTGACACAAGAAGATTTCTTTTGTACGATTAGCCCTTCCAATTAGAGCAGGACCTCAGAATGCGAAATAATAAAGGTTCCTCAGGGAAGCTCGACGAAGGCGTAAGTTCCGGTTGCTGTGATGTGTTGCCAGGCAACAACCCTCGCAGATGTCACTCAGAGTGCACGCAATGAGTAAAGGGAATGAACCTTTGACCTTTTAAGGGTCTTAAGCCGTAAGCTATAGCTCTTTTATTAGTGCGTATTCGCATTGACGCCCCAGAAGTAACAAGGTACCCCCTATAATCTCTCTATATATAGTAAATACGTGTTTGGGTATTCAAGTGTGTGGGTGTCAATTCCAGACTAGCGTCTAATCTCACCCCTTATTCATATCCAGACATCCTTCGCCCCCCTTTATTTTTTATCAAATTTACTTCGATTTCGTCTGGAAATTGCTCGGGAAAGGCACCCTAATTCCAAGCACGTGATTGGAAAACTCGATCAGAGGGTGTCTCGCTTACTGTTATTCCTCTGAGAATGATTCCATCATATTTGGGATGCTTTCTATAGTCCTCACAAAAGGAGGAGAAAGAGATTTTTTAGGAATATGAATATTATTTACCAAAGCGTACCATGTAGAAACATTAAAGGCAGTCTGGCCTTTGTCTCGTGAAAATATGTTTCCCGCAGGCTCGGAAGCTCTCCAAGAAGGAAGTGAAAAAAAAGAACCTTCATTGTCGAGGACTCGAGGAGGTAGGGCTTGATGGTCGATTATGAAGATTAAAGAAAAGATAATGGAGCAATGGAGTATTTTACCTTCCAGCCCAAGGTCTTGATCAAAGCTGTCATTTGCTATTTACCCTAAAAGTAAAGGATACACCATAGGGGCGCACCTGCCTCTTCGACTTCCACTTGCAGGCTCCTAACAAAAAGGCACACAAGGGTTCATTAAAAATGAAGATAATTAAAATTAGGGTCCGATTAAAAAAAATTTTAATTTGATGATAGTATACCAACATAATTCGAGGATTCAAAAATCAGACAAAGGCAAAATGAAAATCTTAAATATTGCTCATACTGAGAACCATTCAAATTAAACAATAATATTTATAGACCAAAAAATTGCAAAATTAATTTATTCCAAGCAAATTAGCTTTTAACATTGTACAATTAAAAAAATTACAAACCAAACAAATGTAGCAAACCTCTCTCAGTATTCACACGGCTCTAATGTTTATGTTCCGAGAGCCTGGATTGAAGCCGAAGGTCTAAACTAAAATCGTGCTCAAATCCAAGTTAGACTGTATTCTAAAAATACGGACTATCTCAAATAATGATGCTTTCACAATTAAACAATTTCGAACGCAGTTTATAACTAAAATATTTCTAACTTACAATCATACAACAGAGAATTTGCATGCACTTTTATATCAGTTTATGAAAAAGATTCGTATGTAAAGTTTTAACAAAAGTGCTTATTTTCTAATTCCAAGTACTTAAAGATTGATTAAAATTGGTTACAAATATATTCGCGGGCACATTCTCATCGCGCGCCGGGCGCGCGTCTCGCAAGTTTGAGCGCGCCTAGGGCGCGCGTCTGTTGAATCAATGTTGAAGCATTTGGAACGCTTGAATGAAACTTTATCAAAAAGATATTTTTTAGGACACTGTGTTTATATACGTCTTTATATTCTGAATTTTCTACTTAATCAAGAATAGGTAAAGATTAAGTTGCTGAAGGCGCTGTATAGGCTTTGAGGTACACATTCTGATCGTGAAACTCGCGCTGCGCGCTCGATTTTTGACAGAGATTTGCGAATGCATATTTTCTGAAATACCTTAAAATAAATTTAAAAACTATAATCCTTTTTTTAGACATTTTTCTCAATCTCAAGTTGTTATAAGAATAGGATTTTTGTTTTCATATTATTATTTATGGCTAAAGCAAAATATCCTACAACTGTTCTTTTAGATTGTTTACGTATCTCGTTTCTTTTCGCAGAATATTGAAATTTTCGATTTTCTGCATATTACTCACGATAAATAAAAACAAAATTACGAATCCTATTGGAAAATGGTTCAAACACATTTTGTAGGATTTTTCAAAAGCTATAATTTCTCTTTTAGACTTTCTTTCGTAGTTTGCGTCGTTTGGCCATTCTAATACTTTCTCAATCATAGATTATGAGAATGTAATAAATTATTACAAATTTGTAACTCTTTTTTGGATCAATAACTTTTTCTATTAATTTGTTTTCGTACCTTTTGCGGTTTTTCCACAAGTGTTTCCTTTTTTTTAATGCCATTTTAATGATAAAAGCCCAAACTACATCACCTATCAAAAAGCGATTTATAACAAATTTGTAGCTCTTTTTCGGGTAATTAATTTTTGTGAAATCATTTTTTTCGTCACTTCTATCGTTTTTCCACAATTTTTTTTTATTTGTTTTATTTTTAATGTTATTTTTCTTTCTTATTTGGTATCACAATTTTTTATATTCATCTTTTATCGTATCCTGCATAGTTTTACCAAAAAAATTGAATTTTAATTTTTCATTATTTCCTGTGCAATCAAAATTTCAATTTTCTTTTTTTCAAGAAAATACAAAAAGTTGTTATGATAATCTTGGAGGATTTTTAAACAGCAAAGTTTTTCTTCTCTTAACTTTTTTTCATATCGTGCGTTGTTTGGCTTAAAATTTTGAGTTTCGATTAATTAAAATTTTTTTGAAAATGCTATAACTCTGAGAATATCCTTTTTATCGAAAAAAGTAATGAGGATAAATTGTTCGTCTTTTTTATTAATATAAATATCCGTACATAACATTTTAAAATTCAGAAAAAAGTGGTCTCAAAAATTTTCAAAATGCGCTAACTTTTTCAATTTTTATCCAGAATGGCTGGTTAACAAACTCGCCCTTTCTTCTAGGACCTAAAAAAAGTGTGCCAAATATCAATTAGATCCGTTCATTTTTTCAAGAGTTATCGTGTTTACGGATGCACGCGCGGCCGGACAGACAGGCAGACAGGCGCCACCGTAAAAGCTTGATTTTCAGATTCAGGGGCTCTTTCTGATTCAGGTGCATGGAACAAGCCATTTCGAAAAATGCGGTCCAGAAAAATGCGGTCCAGCAGAAGTGGATTGATTACCTCTGATTAAAAATGTATTTTTTCAGATTACAAGTAAAATACCTAGAATTACACTTCATTATTCCAGATTACTTTATAAATGGATTACTTCAGGCTTCAAGTGGATTACAGCTGTATTGTCTAGGATCACAAGTGGATCAGGCAGGATTACATTTTATTATCCAGAATTTCTTGGATTTCAAAGGGAATACAAAGGATTACAAATAATTTGCCCATGATTACAATGTATTATTTTACATTGCAAGTGGATATCCTAAGCTTACACTGGTTACCCTAGTATCAGACTGGATTACAATTTGATTACCGCACATAACAAGACCATACCTGAAAAATTAGAAATGAATTACCTAGGAATACTAAGTTTACGACAGATTACTTGGATTAAGTATGAATAAAAGTACATTGCCTAGGATTTCACTAGAATATACTCGAGTGTGGATTGCCTCGGATTGCAAGTGGAATAACAATATTTACATTATATTACCCATAATTACTTGATTTCGAGTGGACTACTGTGGATTACAAGTGAATTACATGGATTACAAGTGAAATACCTAGTATTCAAATAAAATTACCGTCGATTTTCAGTGGATTTTTTTGGGATCACACTGGGTTATTTCCTATTAAGCCGAGACTGCAAATATTATACTTAAGATTACAAGTGGATTACTCGTGTCACCTAATATAACTTGAATTACTGCAGATCACAAGTGGATTTTCGCAGATGTTAAGTGGATTATTTATGATTAAAATTTAATTAGCAAAGGTTGTGAATCGATGAAGGTTACGAATCGGTTTAGGGCCGATTACACTGTAATAAATACAGATTACACAACTTCCTTCAGATTAAAAGTGGATTAACTAGAATAACTTAGTTTACCCTCAATTACTTTATAGATTATGTACAGTCGAAGCTATCATTAAGGCCGTTACGAATAAGACCACCTCCCCTCATCCTTGCTCGAGCTCATCGAGACGCTTCCCCCACTCTCACGCTGACTTCGAAGTTCCGGCCAGCCGCTACCAATAGTGCCGCCGAAGAAATCGTAATTTTTATTGTTTTGAGGAGTTTTTTTGTATTATCCAAATAAATCAAATATTAAGAGTGATATATTCACAAAAATGATATTTTATAATTTAGAAAAACATTATAAAATATATAAATATCACAATTAATATTTGATTTATTTGTATAATACAAAAAAACTCTCCTCAAAACAATAAAAATCACGATTTCTTCGGCAGCACTATTGGTAGCGGCTGACCGGAATTTCGAAGTCAGCCTGAGAGTGGGGGAAGCGTCTCGATGAGCTCGAGTAAGGATGAGGGGAAGTGGTCTTATTCGTAGCGGTCTTATTGATAGCTTTGAGTGTATCTAAAGCTTTTATTGGATTACGTAGCATTACAAGCGTACCGAGGATTGCAAATGGATTACAGGTGTATTGATGAGGATTACAAGTGGATTATCGCGTATTCCACTGTATTGTCCAGAATAATTTTGATTTGAAATATACGTTATTATTATCTTGGATTACAAGTGGATTCACTTCGGATTAAAAGTGGATTATCACGTATTGCAAGTATTACGAGATTACTATTAGATTATTTTACTCCAGATTATACTTGGATTCACCAGGGCTACAAATAAATCACCTATGATGACACTGGGTTATTTGTGGACTGCCCTAGATAACAAGTGGATAAACCGGATTATTAGTATATTGCCTAAGATTACAAGTGGCTTACAGAAGGATAGCCCAGGATTACAAGTGGATTGCCCATGATTACATTGTATTACCTAGAATAACTTGTATTTCAACTGTATTAAGAAGGATTCCAAGTATAAGTGACCTATGAATATTACTGGAACACCTAGGATTACGCTGGATTACAAAAGGATCACTAGAGATTACAAAAGTATCACAAAAGGATTAACTAAGATTACACTGAATTTCAAAATGAATTTTCTGTATTACTAGAGGAGTCTGCGTTTACAATAGATTAATTCAGATTACTTGGATTACAAAGAAATCACCGCAAATTAGAAGTGGATTACTAGGATTTCAGTTAGAATATGTAGGATTAAAAGTGGATTGTCTACACAATTAAAAATTTCTGTTGAAAACTTCCACCACATGTATTGTTCACTTGTTCTTGGCAAAAAAAAAAATTCTGACAGTGCAAAAACATTGGTTAATATATAGTATATCACGCGCATACTTTCGGAATCGCAGGGATTCGTGGAATTTAGGGAATTCATGGAATTCACAGAATTAATGTATTTCCAGAAATTCACAGAATTTATGGAATTCTAAGAATTCACAAAATTTATATAACGCCCGCAATTAACAGATCTGGTGGAATTTACGGTATTTACGGAATTCGAGGAAATCACAGTATAAGAATTTATGAAATTCTTGGAAATGGAGGAATTTATGGAATGTTTAATTCCATGAATTCCGTGAATTCCAGGGGTTACATAAATTCCTTAAATTTCGTGATTACAGTCAATTCCCCGAATTCCTTGAATTTCAATAATTCCGAGAATTCCTTGAATTTAGTGAATTTCATTAATAAATTCCATAAATAAAGCTTGTTCCGTTAATTCCATAAATTCGATGAATTCCGTAAATTCATCGAATTCCATAAATTCGATGAATTCCGTAAATTCATCGAATTCCGTCATTTCAGTCCATTCCTTATATTCCATCAATTCTGTGAATTCCATAAATTCCGCGAATTACTTCAATTCCATGTACTCCATATACTGCGGGAATTTCTTGAATGCTATTAATGTTGTGAATTTCATGAATGCCACAAATGTTGTGACTTCCTTTAATTCCATGAATTACGTGACTTCTGTGCATTTCATAAATTATGAAAAGTCTATAGATTTCGTGAATTCCTTCAATTCCACGAATTTCGTGAATTTCATGAATTTTTTGAATTCCGAGAATTCCTTGAATTCAGTCAATTTTGTTAATTCTTTGAAGTCCACTAATTCCTCGATTTCCCTGTGCACAATTTTCGTCTTAAAGAAGCTCTATTAACTATATTGCAATGCGTGACTCCAGATTACAAGTGGATTACTTAAATTACACTGGGTTACCCTGTATTAATCTGAATTAAAAGTGGATTAACTACATTTACACTACATTCTTATAGATTACAACGGGATCACTCGGAATTGCAAGTCGATGACCTAGGATTACAAATTAATCACGTACTGTTATGCTGATTACCAAGGATTACAATTCTTTTTGCATTAATGAAAAAATTTTTATTTCGCTCGAATTTTTATTTTTTATTTCGAATTGTATCAATCAGCACGGAAAAAGGAATTTCATGTGAAATGACATTCGAAGATTAATATAATATATCGTCGTTGGCAGGTAGATTAAATAGGGATGAAATTATTCATCTCATGGTAGAATTGCGGCAAATGTGATACGGTGATATAACCAGTCAAGGTTCTAAGTGGGGCGATTTTCCACTACCGGGTTGTTACTCTTATTCATGAGATCCAATTATTTGATGGTCCAATAGACGGCACTGGCCTGCTCTGGCTCTGTCAGTGACAGATACCTGATATTGCGTAACACGGATAGACATACACCGACAATATCGATGAAACTGGCAATGGATAATCGATAGACCCGTCTTCAGAACCGAACCCTTTGTCCTAGAAGGTTTCCTCGACAGAACAAAATAAGAGCTATTTCAGTCCAATTTCGATGCTAAATCTTGATCACGTTTCGCTATTTCGTAATCAGAGTGTCTCTCCGATGGATGGCTTTAAATTCCTGGTCAATATTCTGTTTTCTGGAGGCCAGTGGTTAATTTTTCCCGGTCAACGATTTTAAAAGATTTTAAGAGATTTATAAACATTTTAAAAGATTAAAAAAAAAATTACATTTGGAACAGGGAAGTATGGAAAAGAATTGTACTTCTGAGTTAAAACATCAGATATTTTTTGTCCAAATAATTTCAATTCTGATTTGGAACAGCATTTTTTTTACAGAATTATAAATCTCAATAGTGAAGGGTTTTTTTCATTTCCCTTCTTCTAAATGAGAATTGAAACTATTTTTCCAAATTCTCGCTGCAGTGCAAAAATTACCTGTTTAACGACGAAAATTGTAATTTTTTACGTCAAATCCCTGCCCTAAAGTGAAAATTACACTTCTTCCCGGAAATCCTCTGTCTCAAAGTTTAACGTAAATCATAGTCGTGGGCACTTTTATTCCAGTTGCATGTCACAATTTCGTAACTTAATTCTGATATGGAACAGGAAATTTTGGGACAATAATTTATTTATTTCCAAAAACTCCCTGCTTTAAGCCGGAATTACATTGATTTACAAAATTTCCTACTATAGATCAAAACAAACAAACAAAATATAAAATATTATCATTCAGCCAAATTCTTATTGGGAACAAGGAGTTTTTAAAATCGGCTTGATTTGGACTTTCAACATCTCGTGGGGGCGGGAAGGCAACCCCATGACCGGTCACAGAACTCATGTTGGTTAAATCCCTTCCTCTTTCCAAGGACAAACCCCTTTCCGTTTCCAAATCTCGTGGGGCGGAATGGCAACCCTGTGAACGATCAAAGAAATATTGTTGGTCAAAACCCCTTCGCCTTTTGAAGGTCTCGTGAGGCCACGAAGTCATCCCTTTGACCGGTCACCTAATTAATGTTGGTCAAACATCTTCCCCTTTACAAGGTCTTGTGGGGGCAGGAAGGCACCTCTTTAAGGTGGCTTGGGCGGTTTTTAATAAAATCACAGGCAGTTCTGAAAATTTGATATTATCGAAAGAAAATATACT
>JAAAKG020139579.1:0-12324 GCA_010014905.2 Druon quercuslanigerum
CTGTCCTATAGTTAAACATAAAATATGTTAATCCTGAACATGTAGATGTTACATTTGAACATCTATTTTTCTCCGTGTAGTTGGTAAAATTTTTTTTCTGGATCCTCAGAGGGATTTAGTGATATCCTGATATAAAATGTATGTACAGCTCATTTTTAATTGCACTTTTCATTCACTTGAAATACATTTTGAAGTATTTTTAGAACAAAATCTTTCTATTTTAACAAAATTAATTTTTTGTTTAAATAGAAATATAAAAAGACAATGTGAACATATATAAAAAAACCTCGTGAAACTTGAATGGCTTCTGCGAAACATTTAAACTTAACTGATCTGAGTTCTGACATCTCGAGGGTTATTCTTTCCGATCAACAGATTTTTATTACTTCACACTCTTTCTTTTACCCCAACAGTGATTCCTTTGAGTCTGTCGAAAAACATGCAGAGGAAATGTTCTAAAAGGAATAAGGTCTATGTAGCAACAGTTTTTCATAAAGTCCTACTACGTCTTCATGCACTGAGAAAAGAAATAAAGTTACGGTAACAAAATAGTTTGACAGAATAGTTTTTGTTCATTTTACAAAAATTTGGTTGTGATTACTAAAAAAAGTAGTTGATGTAACAAAACAATTTATTTGGCTCAAACAAAAGTATTTCAAAAGTATTGTTTATTGTTTGTATCAAAAACTTGGACCCAAAAGTCTGAGCTTTTTTTACTTTGTTTTGAATACACTAAAGTTTCGTTGTGTGTAACTAGTTTCAAGTATTCTTCCGATTAATGCTATGACTATTTTGTGAATTAGGAATGTTTGAGAGTAGGATAGTGATTTTTCTCTATTTGACTTTAGAATTTACGATTCAGAGCAAAGCTTCATTATATTATTGTACAAAATAAAACCAAAAATTTCTTCTTTAAAGAAAACCCAAGAAGAAGAGAAAATGTTCAAATTTATTAAAATGATTATTTAACAATTTTGTTAATTGAAAAAAATACATTTGATCAACCAAGAAAACATATTTTGTTGCGCCGAAAAGAAATGTTTGTGATGTATATCAATCATTTTGATTGGATCAACCTATTAGCTTCTATAGTAACAAAAACATTTGTTTGGGAAATCTAAACTTTTTTTCAGCCAAACAAATATTTTCCTCAGGCTGGTGGATAATCTATTGACTCAATAGTACCAAAATAAATCGATTAATTGATAGCTAATATACTAGAAAATTTGAATAATTGCTTCGAAAACCTGTTAGATTTTTTATATAGGAAATAGTTTATTATTATGTTTGACATTTTTATTTTTTAAGCTCTTTCAATTTTGTAAATTTGTCATTATTTTCAAAGTTATGGGTAATTGTAGTTGGGTAATTAAAGTAATTGGGTAATTGAATAAATTTATCGGGTATTGATTTTTGAATTTAACGTACACATTTCATCATGTATTTCGAGCTTCGCACTCGAGTTTGTCCCTCAAATTGTATATCATTTCCATGAATGTAAAATACACATCCTTAAAAAAACTTTGGTTATTAAATATTTTATTGCAAAATCTAGCGTTTTTTTAAAAACTGAATTGGCTCATTTGCAATTTTATTGTCACGATTTAAAAAGTTACACATGCGGTCTACACAGCAGCCTGACTGTTTTTCAACTTTTAAATTATATCCCTAACGTCCATGACCCAGACTTTGTCATGTGAGTTTTCTATCGCATCGTGTTCTACATCGCAGTTGTGGTACCCTATTACATTACCTCCTAATAACTTACAAAAAGAGTCTCTCCAAGCGTTTGGGGTCGAGAGTCGAGTGAGAACAATAGCCCCATTTTCCATTATTTTTTATACTGTCAAAATTTGAATTTTCGATTTTTGAAGAAAATTCAAAAAGTTCTTATGATAATCTTATAGAGCATATAAAAAGCAATATTTTTCTTCTTCTTACTTTTTTTATATTACTTTACTTACTTTTTTTATATTATATCCGTACAGAGAATTTTTAAATTTAAAAAAAAGTGGTCTCAAAAATTTTCAAAATTTGTTTACTTTTTGAATTTTTATCCAAAATGGCTCATTAATGAACTTGAACTTTAGTTTAAGTCACTTAAAGAGTGTACCGAAGGACACTTAAATAGATGAATTTTTTCAAAAGTTATCGTGGAAATAGACAGACATACAGACATACAGACAGGCAGAAACATTCGTAAAAACCTGTTTATCGGATTCAGGGGGTCTCAAAGCGTGGACATTGACAAAAACTGGGAGGAAAGAAGAAATAAAGTAAAACTTTACGGGTAAGCCTAACGAAAGGTTAGCACACAATTTCTTGTAATTAATTACCCAATACTTAATTATCTTTCAGAATCGTTAGAAAGCATAATATATATTTAAAGACAGTAGTTTTAGTCTGTTCAATTACAGAATATCTGTAATACTTTAAGCTGATATAGAAAAATTGACAACTGTGTGTCCACAAAAATTGTATGATTTACTCTTTTATTGCAAAGTGTAATGTTCGAAACATATGCCCTTACACACTGTTGCGATATAATAGTATAACTTTGAACATAGGATCCATATTTAGAAAAAAAATCCTATTGTTTCTAGCAGAATCAAGTGAAAGAATAGAAAAAATTACAACAATAAGAAAACCTTGACCGTGGTCGAGCAGACTTACTGAAGCTTCAGCGTCCAGTTCTCGAAATCTAAACGATATCGAAATCAACATGGAAAGCCCTCAATACAATGTCTGACAAAGGCATGATTTATCTACTGTGAGGTCTTCATCACATCTTCATCAAATGATGAAATTTCGGGCAAGCAATAAATTAAATTTATATAAGAAAACTATAACAATAAAATGTAATATAAAAATCGACACAGAAGAATATCTGCTTAAGTTGGAATCATGTTTTCTTTTAATTGTCAAAGGCAAAGGCAGGTGTTTTCTCTTTCTTTTTTTCGCAATATTTTTCTCGCGTATATCGGATTGCTTGAGGAAAAGTAGTATGAAGTCAACCGTAATATTGAGCCTTTTAGTTTAATTTTACATTCTGTGATATAGTTTAGGTGCAGAATACCGAAAAATTAGTATAATATTTTTTTTCATTTCAGGAGATCAAAAACAGTGCGCTTCATTATTATTGTTTTTATTATTTTGTATGAGTTAGAAGATTGAGCATCAATAGTAAAAAAACATTATTTTTATTAAAAATGCATTTTAATTAAAAATTTTATTCGATATCTCTACAAAAAAGTCTTTAAGCTAAATTATACGAAGTATTAAATACATTATTTATAAAAAGTTTTCAAGTTTATGAGAGGTGAGTGATCGAAGAGTTTCCCCTTATATCTATATATGTTATAGAGCTATAGAGACAGACACCCTTGGAAAAACATCATTTTTGCATTTTACTTGTCCAAAAATGTGAAAATCCAATAAAAACAAACTCCAAAATTTCGCCGTGAAACCAATACTTTTTCATTTTACTATTTTAGACCCTAGGTATAAACTTGTGCAGAAGAAAGAATTTTTTTCTGATTTACAAACAACTACGAAAGATAAGAGTAGCAAAATATAAATAGGAAACTTAAAAAGTAACATGATAATATGCAAGGCCGATCGCGCGCTCGAGCGCGGGTGTTTTCGTAATTTGAAATACTTTGTAATTATATTTGAATTTTTGTCTGCCGTTCGAGCAAATTCTTATTAATCCTTCTCTATTAATGCATCAGCTCAACTTCAATTCTAACCCATACCGAAGACATATTTCAATCCGTTCCACCAATCCTTTTTAATACGTCGGACTTCTTGAAATCAACCTGAAAATATAACTAAAAATATAACCAGTTTTAATATTTTAAATTCTTTGATGCCAGTGCACTAAATTCCAATGAATCCAAAACCAATCCAAACCAAACCTTCAATGTTTTGAAATCCATCCGTTAACATAAAATTGAATCCTAACACACAACTTTAAATTCTTTTTAATCCGCACGCCCAATCCGATGAATCCGAGTCTCCACAAAAAAGTATTTTTAATCCTTCTCAATTATTGCACGACCATTAACTTTAATACGACGCAATCCGAATCAATCCTAACTCGCTATTCAATTATTTTCAATCCGAATGAATCTATCGCCTTCTACAAAATCTTTAAAATTTTGACAGTATTCACGCATCTTTCAACTTTTTCAGAAAATCTGAAAATCTGCCAAATGTCATCAATACTAACACTAATTGTTATTCATGATTATCACACCATATTCGAGATCATTCAAAATTTTGTTTTTTCCTTTTGAAAATCTTTTTATTCGATTAGTTATTGTGGTGGCCAATGACCAGCCCTTTTATAAACCCCTAACAATTTTGTCAGTTTCGCGTATCTCACAGGTTGCGAGATCAATCAAAATTTCTCTTTTTGAAAATACTTCTACTGGGTTTTTTTTCATGTTGGCCGAGGACCATCACCCTTTACAAAACACCGAATTTTTTTTAGTTTTTGCGTATACCATAACTTTTCAATAAAACTTGAAAATTTAGTCAATTTACGCGTATACCTCTCAATGTTTTCAAAATAATTCAATATTTAAAATTAGGTTTTGAAATATTAAATCTTTTTATTTGGTTACCTCAAGTTTGTCGAGAACAATCCTGCCCTGCAAACACCTCAAAATACTCTGAGTTTTCACGCATCTCTGACCGTTTTCGAGATAATTCAAAAATTTAATTTTTCTAAATTCATTAAATCTGTTTACTGCTTTAGATCGGAGTAACTTAGGACCCCCCCCCCTATTATTATTATTATTGTTCGTTTTTCGTGTATCTCATCATTTTAAAAATAACTCAAAATTTTTATTTTTTATTTAGTTTAAAAAATATATTTTTAATGTGTTAGCTCGAGTTGGTTGAAAAGAAACCCTATATGCAAAAACCTTAACAGTTTTCTTAGTTTTCTCGTTTCTCTTACGGTATTAACGATAATTCCACATTTTGGTCTTCTTAATTTTGAAATTTTGTTTACTGTTTTATGTCGGTGTGGCCGAGGACCATCACCCTTTAGAAAATCCTACAAATGTTGTCAGTTTTCACGTGCCTCTAACCGTTTTCAAGATAACTCAAAATTTCTCAAAAGTTTAATGTGAAGTCATATGACTTTATGTGAATTCAAATTGCTTAAGATATTTTAGGATGTTTCAAGAGAAATTTAGTGACTTCAAATGATATCAAGTGACTTTAGATATTTCAGGAGAATTCATGAGATTTCATTACAAACGTAAACCAGAATTCAAGAGTTGTCAACCCCTCGGAAGGTTCTCCAATGTTCTAAAATATTCTTGTACAAACTAAAACGTTGTAGAAAATTCTATAAGATTCTGGAATATTTTTGAACAAACTGCCAGATCATAGACTTTTCAGAACTTGCCTTTTAAATATTTGACCTCATTTTCAGATAGTTCTGCATTTTTCAAAATTTTTTTAACAATTTTCGAATAATTTAAAAATGTTTTAATTGTTCTGAGATATTCTTAAATACTCTTGTAAACTTATAATGTGTCCCCTAAGGGTTAAAATTTTTCTTGTACGTTCTTCCCTATTTCTTTAAGCATCTCCCACACACTTACTTGGTGGTGGGAGGGGGACCTACAGTTTAAGGTGGGTTCCGAACCACCAAGAGTAACAGCCTTAAGTACTTAAGTACTTGCTACTCTCTCCGGAGATGAACAACTTCCCTTGCTATGCTAGTGTTCACCTAATGGGCCACCGAGGCGTTTCCAGAGTGTGGTGCGGGAGTCGAACCCGCAAGCCGACAGAGTGGGTCCAAAGCCTACGCTTTAGCCCCCACGATCATCGTCCCACTTTATTCTGAAATACTCTATATCATTCAAAAAGGAGTTAGTATTCAGAATAATACGATGTAGATGATGTAACACTGGAAAATTGTATCAGCCTTAGAAATCACAGTCTTTGTAGCTGCCCATTAAAATTTTTTCTGGAATATTCTGGAATATTTATTAAAAATTTTCAATACAGACCAGAACGAATATTATCAGAACAAAGTTTCGAAATCAGAACAAAGATTATTTAAGAATTCTTTAGTAGATTTTGGAAGATCGCAGAATACCCAAAAATTAGTTTTCCTTGAAAATTACAAAAAGTTATGAATCCTTCTGGAATATTCTATAGTAAACAGAAGCGGTAAAAAGTAAACAAAATTTTGTTTAAATAAAATCAATAAAAAGTATCAGAAAAGAAGATACATGTCGGTAAGAGAGACCATTTACGAAAAATAGGAGGAAGTAAAAATGGGAGTAGAAATGAAATAGAAATACAGTGAAATACGTGAAAATAAATATATAAAATAATATTTTTTAAGGTCTGATTGTTTAGTTAAAAGAAGGGGCCCAAAGCAATCTCAGTTAAATTATTCTCATTTCAGTTCAAAGAGAAGAACATCAGTTGTCAATCCACGGTTATTTATTATACATTTATGTTAAAAAGAAAAAGAGCACTGTAAATCTAATTTAGCCCAATTTTTACTGTATCCAGGTGCGTGAGATTCCTTTTAAAACATACGAATATTAAAACTTAGGTTCGGTTGAAAATATGCCTCTTAGAAATAGACAAAAATTAATTCATTTAACTTAATTTCTTCTTTTTATTATTTTATTGCTATTTCTTATTATAGATCTTATTTTTAGACAAAAGGAACAGTATTTCATATCAAATTTCAAAATACTCGCAAAGTACATACATTGCGCAAACACTGAAAATGTTTGATCTTAAATTATATGCTTCTAAAAATCTGATGTTACGCAGTCTGTCTTGTTTATTTAGTCAGGTGGATTACGAGATACTGAATGATCTTAAATTCACCAGCATCGACTCTTAAGGGAATCGTTCCAGTGAGCATCAGCGATTTTTCTTTACTCGTCGATTTATAGCTCAGCGCCTCATTTTAAACAGCCATTCAATTGTTTCCTGCCTCGTCATTTTCTCTCGCGTAGTACTTGAAAGACGAAACACCGCATCGCGCAAATCCAATTAGGGGGCCATTGTCTGTATCACGCCCATCATTATCGAAGACAAGCGGTCAATAATTTTCCATTCGAAAATAATCTCATTTTTTATTCCTCTACGGAAAGTATTTTAATTGCAGTTACAACTTTCCTTTTTATGTGAAGAAAGTTAAAGCCAATTGTCCTTTACATTTAAATAATTGAAAATATAACTTTATATGCGTTTAACGATTAGCTGCGAAATTTGCAGTCAAGTTCTCGTTTGATTGAGTAATATGACGTAAGAAATATTAATCAAACAACCTGCAGGAAAAAAATATTTAAAAAAATGATCTTTTTAAGCTTTAAGATCTACAGCTTTAGAACAAGCTGTATTTAAATCAACATAAACATGGAACACTTTATCTTCGTTGGTCCATTACTTTCAGATGTAAAATACTGAGCTTAAAGAGCTATTATTTGCCATGTGTAAAGATCAGTGCTCCGCTCTTTATAGTTAAACGATAGGCGTTTTCGTGTAGATTATACATAGATCGACATGTGAACGAATATAAATAAGCAATTGTGTTTATTGCTCAAGATGCCTTTGAAATTTTGTTAGTTTTACACGTTAATCGGCCACTGTCTAAGACTAATGGATTTATAGTGAAAACAAAACTATCTGTTTAAAAACCTCTAATAACCTTCCGAGACATAATTTATTTAGAACTTGAATATCGCTGCCAATTTAGTACATGGTTTCGCAATATTTTTTCTAATTCATAGTGTAAATCTTTCATTCAAAGTTGAAAATATTCTATTGCTCTGAAAAATTGAAATTGTTTAATTGTAAATAAAATAATTATTATTGTTTATTTTCATACAAATATCTAAAGGAAGAATAACGCGAAAAATATTAACACTAAATCTGAAAGTGTCGAATTTTGACAATATGACCATTTTTGAAACACAGTTGATAACTACGTGCTTACACGGAAAAAGGACGCTGTAAGAAATACTCGGAAAAGTGATGAAATATTACTCTCTGGCGCAGTAACGGAGCCTTTCGTGCAACCGCAGAGTAATTCTTATACTTTGGGCGAAATAAGTGAACCTCACTGCACCAAAGTGCAGAAATTACTCTGTGAAATTGTAAATCCGTATCCAAATCGAATGGGGATGAGTGATAACTTAAGAATGTCACCCAGTAGTCCCTACTTTGTAGCGAGCGCTAGATACAGCTCGCAATATACACTGCGTTTCTTGCAAGAGTAGAGGTTACACTTTCGCTCAGTAACCCTTGCTCCTTCTGGGAGCAAAAATTATAGTTTCACGTCAAAAATCTCTCTCATCATCCAGCAAAAATCACAGTTTTGCCCTGCGGGGCATATACCTTGAGCCAGTTACATCACAAAGTTCACACAGTTAACACACGAGAAACGTAATCTTCACTTGTCTAACGCACACAAACCTAAATCTATAACCTAACCTAACACGTATAATATTGAACGCTGGGTATACCAGTCGAAATTCTCTGGATATACTAACCAGAAAAAACCTCATCACTTGTGAGAAACGACCAGTGCCGGGCCAAAAATTGGCGTTGCCCCAAGTGATATTTAATTTTCTTACCTCAACGTCGAATTTTTTTTGACATGCTTCATTTAAATGTTTTATTATACCTATCTCATTTGATTATGTTCATTGCTAAGGATATTCAATTTAATGTGAATTTACTTTGAATTTATTACTTTATATTCGCGTCGAAAGTTCAGTACACAATTACTTTTTGTGAGTTTTGTAAGTGCTGGAAGTTTGATAATATGAGAAAGAGAAATATCTTTCTCTAAGATAAATTCAAACATACATTTAAACATGAATTGTAATTGGAGCCCAAAAAATTCATTTTGTTAGTTATAAAAGAAGCTATTGCACTCATTTTTGTGTTTTTCCTACTCTTAAAGTTTCAAAGTTAACAAGTCAAATATTTTATTAAATATTAAACTATTTGGCAGAAAATAACCTTTCTCGTTAAGAAATCATATTTGTGAGTTTAAAATTCCACATTTTTGTACAAAATTCATATTTTTAGTTGAAAATTAACTCTTTTGTTAAAAAATCATGTATTTGGGTTACAAATTCAACTGCTCTGTAGATGATTAATCTTATTGGCTTCGAAATTCAACAATTGTGTTTTCTTGAAAATTCTTCTCTTTGGCAGAACATTAATCTTTTTCGCAGAAAATTTATTTTTTTGGTTGAAAGTGTAACCATTCGGTTATAAGCTAAACTAATTTGTTAAAAATTAATTTTTTTTTAGATCGACCTCTTTGTTTGAAAATTTAACTCTTTTGTTAAAAATTTGCTTTTATTTCCTTCAATTGGAGCCCAAAAAATCCATTTTGTTAGTTACAAAAGAAGATATTATTTTATTTTAGGACTTTAATCGGATTATATTGTAAGTAATTTTTTATAGGATTTGCCGATGAATATTTTTCTTTAATTAAAAAAAAGTTTTTTAATTTAAAGAATCTTCTTTCTGAGTGTATTTATCTTATTACTAGAAGAAGAAAAAAGTTTGGATCATCCTTAAAAATTAATATAAATTAAATCAAAACTTCTAATGATATCATAATTTGACCAGGACGTAACTTTGCTCTTAATAAATGCAACTTTTGTAATATTGCTATAAGGTGAAACTATACAACGTTCGTGGTTTTCCTTTAAATGGTTTATTCCAAAAATTATCCATTTTTCTCCATTCAGGATATTCTTTAATTTTCAATTTTTCTAAAATTTATAAAAATACAACAAAAAATATTTTATTTTAAACGTTCTGACATTGTAATTTGCAGTTGAATACCAAAAAAGTTTGTTAAGAAATTATCTAATTTCGATAGGTTTTTTAAGTCATTACAAAGTTTAAAATTTTCTTATTTTTTATTAGCTAAATCTGTTAAAAAATAAAATATTTTAAAATGAGATCTTAGGAATATTTCTTTTTGTTCGAGAATATTGTCGTATGTAAGTGATAGAGATCCATAGAAATTTTGCTTTGTAAACTTACTTCTTTTTCAATTTCTCAAAAATAAATTTATAAAAATTCCTTTCCGCTTCTTATTTATTCTAAAATACTTTTCATGTAATTAAAAAAAATAAATTTGAATTAGACAAAGTAATGTGCATATTTTTTATTTTTAGTTTAATGACATAACCTGAAACAGAAATTGAACTGAAGTTCAATCAGTTTTTTTGGCTAATTTGAATTTAAAATAGTAATCCAGTATATGAATATAGGGCCTCACCCTGCACCAATTTCGCAGTGCGAAATTGTAAAATCTCCTTTTTCGTACTGTGTGAATTGCTAACTGAGAGTTTTGAAGGTACAGTGTGAACCGAGGAAATAAATGTTAATGGGTCTTATTCTCTGAGTGAGATTTGTTTTGGTTTTTACAATATCAAGTTAATTTTTATAATTACTTATTAAATAATTATTATTTTCCAATTAAAACTAAAATATGTATTAAGATTATAATAAACTTCATATCTGCCGTACCAAGGAAAATCTTACGTAAGTGGCAGTGTCGTCTACGTCGAATTTAACATTTTCAGTTATGAGAAAATAGACCGTAATCACGAAGTCAGTTACATAAGTTTTTCCTTAGTACGGGAGATAATAATATAGTAATATACAAGGGTCCCAATTATAGGCCTAAAATCTAAAGCAGATTAATACTCCTAAAATAATGTTCATTTAAAAAATCCAATAATATTATATAATTCTAAAATGAATATTTGCAATCTCAAACTGCACCATCTACTTTGTATCCCTTTACCCATCGCAGTATAAAAGGGGATAGCTTACAAGTTTTAAACTATGTAATTTACCATTTTTAATTCACAATGGGAAAACGTAACGTCTACCAAATTGTAAGTGAAACCTTACAATGTGGAGCAGTAATTTAAACAGCGTGTACCAGTGCTATTCCACTCTACTATGTCAAACTGTAAAAACTGCTTTCTATATTGCTAAAAATGACATTTCGACTAGTATACTTTTAGATTACTTACTTTAGATACTATGAAAACTGCTCATTTCACAGTGGGTACGCTTTAAGCCTCAGTTTTACTATTCGAAATTGTACATCTTACAGTGCACTTTTTTCCGTCTACTTCATTTAAAATTACAATGTAAGTGTGCAAAATCTATCCCTATTTTTTTGTCTTTTACTTGAAAATTACTTATGAAACAATTAAGTGTTTCAGAAAAATATATAAAAATTAAATATTAAGAATAAAATAATTGTTTTGTAATTATATTTTTATACCCCAAGCAATGTGTTGCCATGTGTTGCAATCTCACGGTCGTGAGACATGGCCATAAGTATGATTTACCCTGGTTCACAAATCAAGGTCAGGCCTGCGAAACCGTCGTGTGTCTTGAGGACACAAAGAGATCCAAAGATTGGTTAGATTAGGATTAGACCCGCGGTTTCGTTATTCCTAGAATTGCTGGTCCGCGAAATTTCTCAGGGGAGGTGTCTCGATTTCGGTTGTGTCACAACTTGCAAAAATGTAAAACCTTAATAAAGTACAAACTTGTTAAAAATCATCCCTTTTGAAAGACATGTTATATTTGTTTAAATGTAACTCTTTGCTGCAATTATTTTGGCAGATAATTTAATGATTTGATCAAACATTAATCTGTAAAAAATTTTATAATTTATGGGAAATTCTTAAATTAGGTGTTTTTTAAGCAAAAGCATCTTTTTGGGTTAAAAAGTCAACTGAAATGTAGATATTATGTCTTATTTATAAAAATTTTAGTACACATTCGGTTGATAATTCATTTCTTTTTTTAATTATAAAATAACTACTCTATCAAAAGTGCATTTCGCGTAAATTCAACTATTTAGTTTGAAATTTAAATATTTTCTTAAAAATTTGTTTTTTTATTTAATTAATCAATTATTTTGTAAAAAAATCGTCTTCACTTTAAAATCAGAGCGTGAAATTTTTATTCATTTCCAATTAAAATCATTCAATTATGTACATATAAATTACTTGAATATAATGTGATTTTCGAGAACATACAGGAAATGTTTTCAAACATTGGTGTGCATTGCTGACACTGCAGTTTTTCTTTCAGTTTAGGCTATTAGATTATATATTAGACGACAAAATATACGAAATTAAACAAATAATTGTTACCATACAGAAAAATGAAAGAGAAATCGTTATATATATACATATATATATATATATATATAATTAAACTATTTGTCATAATGACAACCGCAGGATTTCGCCGGGATCGGGTGCTAATCTG
>JAAAKG020139580.1:0-12324 GCA_010014905.2 Druon quercuslanigerum
TGGGACCGTGCAACTGCCGACAAAATTTAAAAACCAACAAAAAAAAACCCAAGGCGCGCCACGAACACCCCCCCCCCCCCCCCCCCGTAACGCTATGACCAAAAACGTTTTCTATAGTGACCGGGGATTTATTCTCTTGCGAAGCGAAAGGATATCAGTCGAAGTTTTCCGCCACAAGGAATCCGAGTCCTTGCTGTACGGAACTAGAGTTTTCCTCACATTGTGCTTAAGTCTTATAAAGGGTATACAAAATTAAAATTATATTTTTATTCAGAGACTCGACGTTTCATCAAAGAGATAACAACAGTACGATTTGTAGTTCCAAGATCAAGTAGTCGTTGGCGCCCACGCAGGAGCCGCAGCGGGTTCTCGTTCCTCCACCAACAGGAGTTTCGGCCTCTTCTTCATTTCGTTCGCTTCTGTTCCAACGCATACGTATTTTATTATCAATAACTTTCAAAAATAAAAAAGGTAGGTTTTTTAAGAAAATCTTTGTTATTCTTTTCTTGAAATTTTGAAAACAGAAAAAGTGTAATTTCGAGAAAATCCTACCTTTTTTAATTTTTCTGAATATTTTTAAGTTTCTACTAAAAGCAGAAAGGCATCTTAGAAGAATCATGTTGGCTAAGCCATTTTTGAGGTTAGGAGAATTTTTGTCCATAAAAATTTAGTTTTTGAATTTTTTTCGTGAACTGAGGTAAATATTGCAAAAGAACAAGAGACGTTTTTAATAGAAATCTTTGAGACGTGAGGAAGGTTACTCGGTTCACCGTACCCGACGCAACCCGTCGCGCAGTTAGGTATATAGCCCGTCTCCGCGCGGCGCGTCGACGCAATAGATGATGGTGAGTGGAAGGGAGCAACATCGATGGACTGGTGTGCGCGTGGGCCTGGGTGCTATGTTACGGTTTGTTACAACTTTTTACTTGCAAACGAAAAATAAGTGAACGTCAACCTGAATTGTTTTAGTTAAATTATGGTTTTCCTTTTCCCAATATTTCAAATAATCATTTTCAAAAAAAGGCTGTCGTACATGAAATAAAAAAAATGGAATAATGAAAAGAAGATGGGAGTTCGAACAATTATTTTTCTTCAATTTAATTCACCATTAAGTCACTCGACGTGAAAAATAAATGTATAGTTTAAAAAAATTTAAAAACCTTCTATCATTAACAAATATAATATTATCAACAACAGCAATAAATTGTTTAAACACTAATTTTTTTAACATACTAAGAAAAACGCAAACAATCCTAATTATCTATGCCTAATATTAAACCTAACTTTTAAGTTTTAACCCAATTTGCTTAATATTCACAATTTTAAATTCAATTTACAAAAATGTTCGTTGAAATTTTCTGCAATTACAAACGGTTCAATTTCAGAAGTCATCGATTGCGTTTCCAAGGAGAATTTAACTTTGAAGTTTAAAAAAATAATTGGGTGCCTTTCTTGTATATAAGTGGAAACTTTGAAAAAAATATATTGGTAAAAATAAAAAGATTCTGTGAGTTCAGAACATATTTAAACGATTCTGCCTATTTCATTTTTTTAACAAAAATATAAAAAAATATTGACATACATACATCATAATAAAAAACTAATCTTTTAACTCTGAAGTAATTAAAATTCTTCTAATTTATTTACAAATTGATTGTTAAATATAAAGAAATGTGAATCTCCTAAAAGGTGTGTTTTTACACAAAAATTTCAACGCAAGATTCGTCAAGACCTGCTCAGCCTTTCATTGTTCATAAATTTTGAAAAAAGTTCTGTTGGCGACGAAACCCTAAAGAAATCTTTTTGACTATAAAGGCCCGCATGCATTTTCCTTACGTGTTCTTTTCTGTTTATTAATTTAGTAATATGGTGATTTTTGGGTAAAACAATGGGATATTTTTGTTCTCCTGGGATGTGTGCTCGTTCTAATCGACCTCCTATTCTGATTATGCCGTCATCAAGGAATGGGTTTAAGCTCAACAAACTACTTTTGGGATCAAGACGTTTATTTTCGAACAAGTGTTTACAGTCCTTTGCGAAAGCTTAGCGTTGTAATAACTGCAATATTTACTTTATGGAAGACTCGATTTCAGCTACTGATAAGGAACTGGAATTTTTAGGTTTACCCTTGTTCTTACAGTTATTTATGTATCTCATACAAAAGGCCAGTTCTCGAATCAACGTATCGAAAGATGAGTATTTTTCTAATAGATCGTGACTAGAAATCGTCAGTTTAAACATTTTCCCGGTCACCTCACTTCGCGTTTCAAGACCTTCTCCCGTGAAAGACTGACCTTGATGCCAGGTACATTCTTGTTCAAGAAGCCAATGTGGTCCATGTTTCCAAAAATGGTTGTCTAAAAATTGTTGCGGTGTGAGACCGTGAGATGAAAGATCAGCGTGAATTTCCTTTGAGGGCACGTGTAGCCAATCTCCAGCTTGAGTTAAAGTTTGAATTTCGGCGACGCGATTTACTACGAAAGTTTTTAGGAATGGAACGTAATTGATGAATTAGTCCAAAAGAATGTTTTACTAATTTCAACGTTGAGTGTGTCCTTTATATTTGTGTATAATTTAGCCAATAGTAGTGCGGCACATATTTCAACTCACGGAAGACTAACCAAATTAATAGGTGCAACTCTTGATTTTGAATAAGTTAAAAAGGAGTATGCTAGACCTTCAGTGTTTACTGAGAGGAGATACAGACAGGCTCCATAGGCACGCTCACTAGCATCACTGGAGCCGTGAAGATGAAAATTTACATTTTTTCTTATTGTTATGCATCTATCAAATTGAATGTAATTCGAAACAGGAAATTGACGACTATATTCGCGCCATCCTTGAAGAAATTTTGATGGAACGTCTTCGTCCCATGAGAGTTTGATTTTTCACAAGTTTTGAATTAGCAATTTCGCAACAACGACTATAGGCCCTATCAAACCTAAAGGGTCAAATAATTTTGCTATTGCTGAAAAGATTTGGCTTTGAGGTGCAATTTGAGTAGAATTGGGACTTTACTGATATGTGAATGGAATCTGTTTTCGCATTCCAATAAAGACCGAGAGTTTTGATCATATCTGAACAGTCTAGAGCCATAAGGCCTTGTTCTGAGTCACTGACTAAGTTCTCAACTAGTTTAGGCTCGTTTGAGGCCCATTTTCTGAGACTACACCCCCTTTGGCTAAGGCTGAATTAGGTCATTGCGTAAATTTAAGGCTTTCAGGAGATCATCAACATAAATATCTCTTTGCAAAATGGAAGCTGATAAAGGGTGAGATTGTTTTTCATCTTCGGCCAAACGAAAAAGTGTTCGAATCGCAAGGTAAGGAGCAAAGGCAGTTCTGAAAGTGACAGTGTAGGTTTGTATGGGTTCATTTGAATTATTTCGCCAAAGTACCTTGTGAAATTTTCTATCTTCCAGATTGAATTGAACTTGTCGGTACATCTGTTCAAAGTCCGCTGTGATTACAAATGGAAAGGTTCGAAAACGAGTAAATATTAAAAATCAGCTGTCTTGCATTGTTGAACCAATCATTAATGTGACATTCAATGAGATTCCTGATGATGATTTGCAGGATGCATCAAAGACAACACGGATTTTCGTTAAAAGACTGTCTTCCTTTATAACCGCGTGGTGAGGAAGATAGTAATCTTCCTCTGATGAAGAATCTTCTGAATAGGGAGTCATGTGACCTTGTTTCAAATAACTATCTATGCAATCTCGGTATTCATTATTTAGATCAGAATCTTTAGACAATCTAGTCTCGAGATGGTTAAAACGTTTAATTGCAATATCGCGAGAATTTCCGAGTTTGTCCCTTTTATCATTAAAGGGTAGAGCGACTGTATAACGTCTATTCTCAACGCGTGTTGTTGTCTCGAGGTAGTGTTTCTCACACGCTCCTTCTACTTGAGAAAATTTGAGTGCTGGTCGACCGGAATCTAGTTCCCATAAAAGTGGCATGAATTCCTCCCGCTACCACCCAACCGAGTTCAGTTTTTTGTAGAACTGCAGGATGCTGTAAAATGGGAATTTTATTGGGAAGTAGAAGATGATAGAAATATTGAGCTCCCAGGATCATGTCGCTCCCATGTGGAGTGTATATCATTAAATTAAAGGTTTCGTGAAACCCGAGCCAAGTGTCAAAGCTTCCCGAAAAAGTTGGTATTTTTAGTTATGGTAACATTCCCAGTTACTGCAATTGTATTATTTTGTGCAAAAATGGAATGATTCTCTATGGAATTATTTTCAGGAGTACCGACAGAGAAATCATGAGACGAACCGTCATTTTGTATGACACTATTCTTGATCGTAATGTTTCGAATACTTTAGGCTTCTTGAACTAATGATTTATGTTTAAGTAATGTTTTAATTCTACCGCGAATTGCATAGTATCTCTTCTCAAAAGATTAGCGTTCTTTATGATTAGCCGTACAGTCTCGTCATTTTCGTCTGATAAAGTTTCGATTCGCTCTTGACATTTTTCAATTTATTTATTAAAAGGAAGAATAAAATCTATAAACATTTTTTTAACCTTCTCTTAACCCGTTGGAAATTGCGTTAATTCTATATGTATGTGCGGTAAGGGAATAAATAAAATGAAGGCAGTTAAAATTAACACTTACCAATATGTTTGTTGATGGCCACTGCCCTATTAGACGTTGCTTGTTGCCCTCAAAAAGATTGAAAGTCATTTTGGCTCCAGAAATATTGCATGTAATGATGACTCCATAGAAATTTGAACATAGATGGAAGCGATGTTAACTCCAAAATTGATAATTATTGTTGAAAGCTGGACCAAATTTTGGTTCTAAACATACACTGCTTGAATGTTGCTGATGTATAATATGCTAATAATCCGAAGACCATGAGTCACTTGTGTTCCGTCACTGCACAAAATACACTGTCATATGTCACTGCACTAAGAACTACTTTTTTTTCACACACATTTCACTTCTTCCGCTAAATCAAAGTCTCGACGAAAGAATCCGGCTCGAAGGACCAAAAACTCTTTAGTGATAAATCTATTAGGTTTTTTAAGTATGAAAGCATGGCTAAGCCTTAAAAAGAAACCGCGCCAAGTGATTCAATTAAAATTTTACAGAAGCCAATATTGACCTGCCTGATCCAAAGTGGAGACCCGGTCTGTGCCGATGCGAAGAGTCCTAGTATATTGAAAATATTAACAGATACTATTTCTTCATTATTCCTTAAAAACGGGAGAAGTTGAGAATAGGGAAAATAGTGCGAGGTTTGATTTTAGATGTCTTAACTGTTAAATAAAAACAAGCATAATCACATGTTTTCCCTACAAACTTCAAAGACAATGCGCCTATGTCAGAACGCACATCCTGTTCCTCACCTTGCCCAGCCTTTTCCACATACGGCTTATGTATATTTAGACAATGATCTATGGATTAAGACTGAATCTTTCCAAAAATTTAATGCCAATACCAAACAAAATAATCTTTATTACAGAAAAAGAATTTTCATAACATTCCAAGGAACCCATTTAGTCTATACTGCAGACTTAAAAACAAATTCCACGGTGCAGCCACCACAGTCACGATACGATTCCATCCTAAATTTCTTTTGGATATCGAGCGAAACTAATGTGCCTGTATATTTCCCTGGTGCATTTCGCAGGTACAAATTTCTTTCCGAAGCTATCGGATCGTTATTATTTATTTTCAGATCTCAGAAAGAATCTGAAAGAAAATGGTGCAACACACCTATCCGAAATTACCCCAATGAATTTTTCACCAGCGTATATATAAGGAATATTTTTTGTTAGCTTGGGTGAAAAGTTTAGTTACTGTAGGTTAAACGTTTAGTTGGTTTATATAAACCATATAATAATATACATATAATAATAATTTATAATTAATTAATTGTTCAATATTAGTTATTTCTATAAGGCAATTGGGTATCTTAAGAATAAGAAATTCAAAAATCCCGCCCATACCAACCCGACTTTGCAAGCGGTTGGTTTGTGAATTCGCCTTTATGCTGTTCTTCTCAAGAGCGCTCTAAGCGAACCCATTTGGGTCTCTGCAGATATTTATTGGAGCTCAAATTCTTTTAGTTTTTGAAGTTTTATGCACAATCAATGTTAAGAAACATAATTGTTTAAAAAATTATTATTAATATTATTATTATCTTAGAATATTGCCATAAAATAGGAGTTTTTCTCTGAGTTTTCCAATTTTCGTCCAACTTTTAATTAAAGTGAGGTAAATAATTGATTGGGTTTAATATAATTAATTATTTAAACAACGGATTATTATTTGTAATAATAATTAATTTGAAAAATGCCAGAAAGTTGCTATTTTTTCTTAAATTGTCAATCATTTGTTTAATTTTCACTTTCTGTGAGATGTGGGTTATTGGTTAATTAAATTTTGCAGGAATAATTATTTCGCCAAATTGATTGATATTGATATTGAGTTGAAATTATTGATAGATGGTTGCGGTTTTTTCTAAAATTTTTAAATTTTTCCCCACTTTTTATTTAGTAGGGCAATAAATAACTTACTTTAACGGACGAAGTTGTTTAAAAATTTATCATTGTTTATAAATATAATTTTTAATATAAGTGCTAAAAAGTTGCAGTTTTCTAACTCTCAAACTTTTTGCCAATTTTCCCCTAGTAATTTAATATTTATTGCAAGTTAACAAACATTATTATTTTAACAATTGATCTTTGTTTATAACTATCTTCTCTTAGAGTCATGCTAGAAAGTTTCCTTTCTTTTCAAAATCTATAGTTTTGTTTTGAATTTTTAGTTAAGAACAAATAATAAGTTAATCACAAGAAGAAACGGTTGTTAAATAGCATTGTATATTTTTAAAGTAAATTAGTGATTCTCTTTCCCCGATGTTTAAAAAAATTAATTTTAACAAAAAAGCTATCTCAGACAAGAAACAAAAAAAATGAAATAATTCGATGGAAGTGAGAGTAACAATATTGCCGATTCTAAATACATTTTTTTAAAAGCGCTAAGTCTAAAATTAAAAAAAAAATTTATTTTTTTCAAAAAAAAAATGGAATCAATTGTTTGGGGATTTTAAAACGCTTCGCGGCGATATGAATACAAATTTTTTTTTAAATCCAATGCATTTTTCGACCACCCTATTACGTAACTGCTGAATATATTTTCTGGAACAGATTTTTTTTGGGAGAACAAAAGATAAAAGAACTTTATCTAGTTTACAACCTCGTAAGTTTGAATAAATAACTTAGATGACTAAAGATCTTCAAAGTGTTCAAAGTGTTCAAAAAAATATTACATAGGCGATTTTAATTCCGTTTTCAAATCTCCCGCGCTCAAAATCTTCCGCTGATTGGTCCAAGGCTTCGAAACTCTGAAAACGTGCGCAAAGATGTATAACCTAATTCTGAAAGAAGGCTGTGTTCCCCAAGGTTCAGCGCGCATTTCAAATAAATAATTAGTTATGAATTCAAAATTAGTGTAGCACAACATTCAGAAGTGTTTAAAAATACTGTTGGGAGGTGCATTACGTTTTTTTTTTAATTTAAACTTTAAACCTTTATTAGCTTTCTGAAATTGTTATGCGATATTTGAAATCTGGTAAACAAGCCTTTGTAAAGTGTTCAAAATCCTTTTAAATATTTTTAAATATTTGAAACATTTTGAAATCTTTAGTGTAATCTTATGTATACTCAAAAAACCGCGTGGAGAAACTTTTGATAAATTGGTTATATGGGTATTATTGGCTCATTCTAACTCTGAAACTGAGTTAACATCGATGAACACTTTTTATTGTTGTGTTACACTTTTTTTTAAATCATGACAAATTATTTAATTGAAATGCGCGTTAAACCCTGGGGAACATAACCTTATTTCATAATAAGGCTATTCGTGTTTGCGCACGTCCTCTGAATCTCGGAGCCTTTGACCAATCAGCGCAATATCTCGAGCGCGGGAGATTTGAAAACTGAATTAGAATCGCCTATGTCAAAAATGTATATTTTTATTAGAAAAGTTATCCTATATAAGTAAAATTTAACTGTTTTGGACTTATTAATAAGCTTTGTTTGGCAATTCCACAATTTGGTAAAAAGTTAAACCTTTCGTTCGAAAATGAACTTTTTTGATAAAAATTCATGTTTTTAGTTTAAATTTGTCGAATTTACCTCACAAGCTATACAAAAAAGACTCAAACCCACAAAGTATCGCTCTTGAAAATTAATCTATTTACTAGAACATTTCCTTTTTGTTTCAAAATTCACATTTCCGTGTTTAAAAGACAATTAAAATCTTTTTCGATTTTTTGCAATTTTTTTCTTGAAAATTTATATTTTTCATTTCAAATTTTACCTGTTTTAGTAGAATTCAAATTTGTATTGAACAAAAATGCAACTTTTTGATGGAAAATTTAACAATCTTGTTAAAAAGTCTTACTTTTTATTTAAAAATTGTACTATTTAGCAGAAAATTAACTTAATGTTTACGATTATTTTTTGGGTGCTAGATAATGCACTGGAATCTTCTTTGGATAAAAATTTAACGATTTTGCAAGCTGTTTTTTTAAATTCATGTGTTTTAGAAAAAAGAATTTTCTCTCTTAAATAAAAATTTAATTGTACCGTTGAAAATTCAACAACTTTGTTAAAAAGTTATACTTTTTGGTTGATAATTCTGCTGTTATGCTGAAAATTTAAATATATCATAGAAAATTTACTTTTAGTTTTAATTTAATTTTTTCGGGTGCTAAACGAAGAACTGAAGTCTTTTCTGGATGGAAATTCAACTTTAAAAAACAAAGATTTTAATTAAAAATTTTCCTTTTTTAAGAGAAATTACTTTCAAGAGAAAATACTTTTTGGTTGAGAAAAATTTCTCGTTTTGGATTAAAAATTCAAATTTTGTTTGCAGAAACTTATTCTTTGTTTGAAAATTAATATTTTGATTTTCAAAAGTCAAGTGGAGTGTTTCATAACAGAAAATTTAGGAATTTTTTAGAAAATTTCTGTTTTTGTTTTAAAAACAAATATGTTACACTAAATTTCTCATTTTTTATGAAAGTGCAACTTCTTAGTTGAAAAATATTATTCTTTGCTGGGTTATTTAACTATTTTGTTGAACTATGTTATTGAACAATTTTTAAAAAATTGAAAATCCAACTGTTTAGTGAAAAAGCCTTTTTTTGGCTTAAAATTAATTTTTTTAATTGAAAATGTAATAAGTTTTACATTTTTTAAGATTTACCCTTTCTATTTAAAAATACTTCTTTGTTCGCAAAAAAAAAATAATTACCTGGGTTGGAAATTTCATTTTTGTAGGGTAAAAATTCATGCGTTTGGTGAAAAATTAATTTTCTGCTTAATTCAAATTTTTTGTTTGCAAATTCGATTTTTGTGAGCAAACTTCGTCTTTTGGCTTGAAAGTTCAATAGTTTTTAAAAAACTTTTATTTCTTACTTCAGAAAAAAATCTTTATTTGTTGAAAATTTGTCACTTTATTAACATTTTTTTTACAAATTTAATTTTTTTATTAAAATATAAACTATGGCACTTTTTAGTTTGGAATTGATATTTTTAGGTTGAAAGTTCTACCAGTCTGTTAAACATTTTGTGTCTGAAATTCTGGAATCTAGAAATTACGTACAGCAAAAGGGGGGGGGGCGGATGGTAGAGATATTTTTTTATGGATTGTACGGAACCTTCAGTCTCGGCCTATTTTCTAACTCTATTTGCCCTAAGTGCGCTGCTCTGTCAATATTTTTCAGTCAATCTTCAAATTAATTAAAATTAATAATAATTTTAATGATGTTTTAGAAAGGAAAAATGAAACGAGTAGATATTTTTTAAAATTTATTATGCACACCTTTTTTAACATTAACGGATATAAAACCCATACTTAATCATTATTCTCTACATTATGATTATTTGAAAAGATATTATAATAAAATAAGTTACAATCATGATATTAAAAAGTTTAGTGAGGAAGAAAAGTTGTAAATTCATTTTGGGTTGTCGAATTTCTCAAAATTCTCAAATTTCTTCCAACAGAAGAAGGTTCCACGAAGAAGGTGTCACTTCAATTTAAAAAACAAAACAAAAAAATCAGAATATATTTGCTTCTGAGTTAAGAAAATTATTACTGTTTATTTATTTCTGAATATTTTTATTTATTGATAATTAAGGCATTAAATTTAAAACTATAACATTTAAAAGAACTCTTAACATCTCAAGGAGACTTTTCTTACTTTCAGAAGAAATTTATTTATCAATTGGAAAGTAAATAAAAGTAGTTGCAAAATTATTGCATATTAAAATGTATTATTTAAAAAATATTGTATATCGTTGATAACTGTTAAAAATGGTGTTGATTACATCTTCTTATGCCACGGCCACCACTTTATCTGCCGCCGCCTTTTCCGCCACCTCCAGCTACTTTTGCGCCATTGCCAGCGCATGTCCGCCACCACCCCCTCCGCTACTGTGCCCACTGCAACTGAGTTTGCACCCTGAGCCACCAGCACTGCCATTTTCACCTACGCCACTGCCATCAGGAACAGCCATCTGAGAAAATGCCATAGTAAACATTAGATGCTGTACTTAAATAGCAAGCATCAACGGGCACTGATTCGGCTAGCTTTTTCTATCCGCACATGCGCAATGAATACGTTCATTTGCTTCATCCAGGCAACCATGAAGGTGAAATAAAAATTGTAGTTTTGCTTCTCTTCGTGAAAATTGTTTTTATGGTCAGCATGGCTAGACTTTGAACACGGAATAGTCGAACACAAAAAAATTAAATTGTCAAGTTAATTGTCATAAGCAAATTAACTTAACAAATAGTCTTACGATAAAGTTACTTTCTTTTAGTGAAAAACATTCTGCTTGATTATAAGAATGTGTCATCCTATATGTCGTGATAATTTTATAAACAAATTGTATAAACAATGGCACAGTGTCAACATTTAATGACAGAAAGAAATCGTTTTTCTTTTAATTTTTATTTAAATTATGTCACTAGTGATGTTTAATAATGAAAAATTATAATCTGATATTCCTCGTTCATAGATAAACTATTTTTTTATTCTTCTGTTTTTTTAAATGAAGAAATTATAGTCTGGAAAAATGAGACTTTTTGAGAATATTATCTAATTGATTTCGATCTTTCTTTTTAGAAATTATCGGCATCAAGTGAAGAAAAACATCTATGATCTTTGTTTATCCTTCTGTTATAAACAAGCCATATAAACAAATGCATGGATGAGGAGCTCAACGGCAGAAAAAGCTGTTTATTGACCAATAGTACTTAAATCCATTATAGAAATAACACTTTTAACGAATAATGATTAAATTTCACTAATTTCTATTGTTATAAACATTTTGTTGTAAGCCAACGGCCTAGTTGAGAACATCCTGAAATCGATAATCGCCCGCTTGAGTTTTCACTCAAGTTTTCATAGTTCAGTTGTTTTCAAAATACGAGCTTGCTAACCCTAAACTTTAACTTTTCGCCAGGCCGGTTTCGAAAGGGAGCGGAAAATTCCACGGTTGACGCGTCCCCAGTGCATTAGTCACGAGCCTACCTCTCTCTCTTACCAACGCGCGCTACCGACGCGCCTTTCCCTCTTCTCTTCTCGATTCTCCGTCCTCTTCCCACCACAAGTCTTTCCTTCACTCACACCCATTCATTAAGCCGGGGAGCTCAACCCGTGGAATCATTTTTAAATCCTAAAGAACTTAAATTTAATTAAAATCATTGTTTTTGCCAAGTAATTAGGGAAGCCTTCCCGAAGGGGAAAATATAGAATCAATTTTTCAATTAAGGACCATCTTAATATATAATACTTATGTGTATTATTTGTAGTTTTATCACATTTTATATAGTTTAGGCATTTCCTATTATTAATTATAAATATAAGATGTATGTATATATGTATGTGTGTATGTATGTGTGTATATGTATATGTTTATATAAATATATATCCTTTTGCTATATTATGTTAAATACCTAAATATCTCTATTTTAAAATTATCAAAGCTTTCGAAACTAATTATTGATTAAGGGCATTTTCCTTAGATTTAATTTAGTATTAACATTATTTTAGGTTGGAATAATTTAGCATTATTAACATTTAAAATATAAATAAATAAACCCGAATATCTGTTAAAATAGACCGATTCTGAATTTTCTTGCACAGAATTAAAGTTAGGATGGTAATTAGTGTTAGGTTTGAATATTTTTAATTTTTGATAATTATTTATATTTTTAATTTTCAATTAGAAATTTTTGAATAACTTTTATTTTAGCGTAAAACAGGCTCGAGCGCGCGGCCACGGA
>JAAAKG020139581.1:0-12324 GCA_010014905.2 Druon quercuslanigerum
CCAACTCTAACCAAAAATGTCTTCGACATGTTGGACTGTAACCATCTTAAGCCTGTGACAACATTTTAATTTTTTTTATAACAATAATAATAATAATAAGAGAGTACGTCTGAGTAAGACTCGCGAGCGTATTGCGACCAATTTTAGAACTGATGGAAGACATTTATTAGTCTTCATGGGTATCCCGTCGATCTCAAGGGTAATTTGAAGCGCAGTTTGCTCTTAGTAGTTGAGGGAAGCTTCAAATCAGGAGACCTTTAATTTTAGTGTTCTTAACTTCCTCTTTATCTGAGTTACCTGATCTGCATTGCTAACATTAGAACTTTTAACCAGATTGATCCTGCTAGAACTCTCTGAAATTTCTGTCTTTATTTCCTGAACTGTAGTATCGATATTTGTAAAACACTCATGCTGCTTCGTTTCAAATTCCTTTAAAAGGTTTCTGATGTTTGCCTTTGCCTACACAGCGAATTCCCTGTGAGCTTGCAAAACCGTACTGTGAATAAGGTCGATGTATGCAGGCGGCAGGGCCACAGCAGTGACAGGGACAGAAGTTACTGTTGTAGGTGAAGGGTTAGCTACCCAAACCTTACTGACAGAGTTGGTGTTGCTTTGTCGGCATCACATCCACCTATATAGATTCAACTCTGAAAAACCTAAAGCAAAAAAAATAAAATAAAATTTCTCTTTCTTTTTTCAGAGTGAAGTTCACAAACCAATAGAGATAGCCCTGATTCTCCCTGCCCGGACCGTCGGCTATCTTTTCCAGCTCATTGTATACCTCAGTCTCTGGCCGAACCGTCTTCGCGTGTCAGGTCCAGGTCTCCTCCTGGCAGGCTTCCTCCTGTTCGACTACTTGGATATTCACTAAGGCAGCTTGGATATGTGCGACTGGTTCCCCTCGCAAATGAAATGCGGCGATTTGAATTTCGAAGATACATTTTTCCTGCTGATAAAGGAATTTACTTGCGATTTGGAAATAATAAATTTGTGTCTGTGCCAACCCGAGAACATATTGTATTATCAGCTTCAAATGGTGAAGTTTTTGCAATATTGGAGTATAGTGGGTTTCTTCGTGGAATATACAGGAAACTCAGAGTTCGTTAAAGAGTAAAGATAAACAATGATAAGCGGTGCAGTTGATAGTTTGACAACAGAAGAAATAAGGGAATGTCGTGTAGGCGAAAGTTACCCAATCTTCCCACGTTGGTTTAATGAAGTTGTGGCAAATGAAGATTCTCTACAACGAGTGTATCATTAAGTCAATAAGACAAGGTCAACTAAAATGTAATATTCTTCGTAATCCGGATTAGTATCAAAATTAAATTAAATCAGTAAAACTTCAATGCACCACAGAGAGACCCAACTTTTTTTCTTTTTTGAATTTTTTTCTCTACCTCTACAATTTATTTTAATAAAATATTTATACAAGTTAAATGTGTTGAAATTTAATTTCAAACAGGATTCACTGCACAAAGTAATTTTGTTACGTATCTTAAAACTAAAATAAGAAACCTTCTTGAAATTGCTTAAAAAGATGTTTTATTGCAAATTCTAACTATTATCTATTATATAGACAAAAAATAATATTATGTAAATTTTAAATAAAATAAATGTTTAGATACAATACTGGGCAATTTAATTTTCAAGAAAATAATTATATTTCATTTGACAAAAAAATATGAATTATGAATAACCTACATAAATTTTGAACCAAATTCAAGAATTTTCGACAAATTCAATAAATTTTGAAAGCTCACTTTATTTCCTAGTATTTAAAGCATTTAATTAAATTTGAAAAGACTTCATCAGATGTAAATACTCTTTTAACGTATTTCTCTACATGATATAGAAACTGTATGAATGTCATTTAACTTTAAAATTAAGGGTACCAGTTCGCTTCAAGTTCATATTTTCTATTAAAACATTTAACTTTTTTGCTTAAAATTCGTGTTCTAAATTTGAGATTTCTATGTTAAAATATCAACTATTAAATTTTCCTTTGACAACTTACCTATATTTAGTTAAAAAGTCAACTGCTTGGATGGAAAATGTACTGTTTTGTTATAAATTTATTTTTTGCTGTTGAACATTCATGATTTTATCTGGAAATTTAGCTCTTTGTTTGAAAATTTGACCAGTTGACGTAATTTTTTTGGCGGTTGAAAATTAATTTATTTAACTCAAACGTAAACTATTTCAGTTTAAAATTTATTAATTAAGTTTAAAATTCATCTCTTTCATTGAAGATAAACCTACTTTCCTGGAAATAAATTTTTTAACTAAGAAACAGGAACAATTAGTTTATAGACATTTATTTACAATCATAAACAAAATATTTAATTTTGTATTAATTTTCATTAATCTTTAACATATAGATGATTCTTGAACAAAAACAAACAAATTTTTCACTAAAAAGTTATTTTTTCATTAAAATTAAAACAGGTTAATTTACAGTTGAAGAAATTAATTATTAACCGAAACAAAAGAAAGTAAAACAATAAAATGCATATATCTTCATCCAAATTTTGTAATTTTCAACAAGTTCAACCGATTTTATTGTAATTTTTATTTTTTGTTAGCACACTAATTCAAATAAGATAAGAATAATAATAAATATTACGCAAATTATCATCATATGAAAGGGCAAAATCCCGTAAGCTTAATCTTGGCGTCCATAATATTTGAGATAACGATTAATTGGCAATATGTACTTTGATAAGGAAATGGAATTTTTATTAAAAAATACATTCTTTATCAAATAATTTCTTAAAACATTAATCAGTTTTTCCTGTACTTTAAAAAAATGAGGATGGTTTATTTTTTCGTTGTTACTTTGGCAGCTATCCTTAATTCTATTGGTGAATATAAATATCTTTTTATTTATTGATTAATTAACAATAATCGTTTTGTTTTATAATGTGTAGTTAAAAAGCACATACACACTCCTCCATTGGATACCGCTCCACGTAGCCTTTAGGCAGTGTATAGCTTTCCGTCGCATATGGTCGCTGTACAGCTTCACGTTCTATAATATTACACTAGACCTGGAGCTGTACAATGAATAAAAGTGACATTGAGCTATGTGAAATAAAGCCACCCTCGTATGTAAAAGAAAAATATTAAAGCTTATTTGATAACATAACGAATTCTTCATAAAAACTTTCAATCTTCGTAATAATAAAACAAAATGTAATATAATAGTTGGAAACTAATATTTTTTAAATAAATACATTCAAAATTTGTAAGTAAACTATTTGACAATTTACATTTTTTCAATAAAGCAATTAGTATCCAATGAAAAAGAAATCAATGATGCTTTGTGTGATTCCGGTGTGTAATCCATCTGTATAGATTTAATTCTAAAAATACAAGAATAATTTTTTTTTAATTCCCTTACGTTTTGCAGAATTCAGTTCACAGTCCAGTAGAAATAGCCCTGACACTCCCCGCCCGGGTTTTCGGCTATCTTTGTCTGCTCCTCACACACGTGAGTCTCTGGCCGAGACTTATTCTCCTGCCAGGTCCAGGTCTCCTCCTGGCAGGCCACCTTCTGAGTGTGTACTTGGCTATGCACTGAGTCAACTTGGATATGTGCGGCTTATTCCCCGCATAAATCCGATGCAGAGATTTGAATTTCGAAGATACATTTTTCCTACTAATAAGCCGATTCTGTTACGAGTGGGAACTAATAGATATGCGCCCGTGCCAACCCGAGAATATATTGTTTTATCCGCACGAAACGGTGATGTTTTTGCAATATTGGAGCATAGTGGGATTCTTCGTGGCCTGTATAGTTTAGGTAAAAGTCGTCTGAGAGTAAAAATAAACATGATAAGCGCCGCAGTTTATCATTTGACAGTAGAAGAATTAAGGGAATGTCATGTAGGCGAAAAGTACCCAATCTTCCCACGTTGGTTTAATGAAGTTGTTGCAAATGAAAATTCTCTACAGTATGTGTATCATTAATTCGTATAACAAAGTTAAACTAAAATATAATATGCTTTGTAATATCTAGTCGAATCAAAATAAAATAAATAAACCTAATTTTTTGTATTTGGCGAATTGTTATCCTTACCTCTCTCAAAATGTGTGCGAATCTAAAAAATTTGAATGTTTATTACACAGGCCGACAAAGTTTATTCGACCATCTAAACCAAAAACCAGAATATACTTTTCCGGACATTTTCCTAACTAAGCTCCTCAATTGTCCCCGGTTTTCTAGATATCCTAACCTAAAAGTGCTAAAAGCGTGATTTTTCGACATATTTGAGGTAATTTTAAGGTAAGTTTCCCAATATAAACAAACAATTTGTACTGAATAATAAGTAGTATTTCATGCTATTGCGATGAACCTATTTAGGCGAATGAACTTTTGCTGTACCCCAGTTTGGGCGAATCAAATGCTTAATTTGGACGAGCGACGCCATGTTAGATTTCCTACAGTGGCAGGTGATCGTTGTTGATATGTACTGCCACCTAATTTAAGTTGTAATAAGGAATTGAAAAATTTAAACGTGAAAATTTCTCAGCATAATAAATTACGTTACTTAAAAATAAGAGAATATTTTTATCGTTTGCATTTTTAAATTGGCTGTCTCATTGTCATTTTAATCGCTTCCCGCACATTTTGATCAATTATTCAATATAAATGCAGAAACTTTGCAATTTATCACTCACAGCACAACATTTTGCAAACACTCTTGTGACAAAAAAGAACACCTCGTGTCAACTCCAGAACCAAACAAGTCGAGAGCAATGTTGCGGTTGATCGGTCACAGATGGCGCCACGCGTGACTATACAACGTTCAGACAATATGAATACATATTAAAATCCTCAACTAAATAGTTAAATAATTCTAACCGAAAATGTAATAAATAAATTTTAAATTGAGAAAATAAATTCTCTACCCAAAAGAAAAAAATATTTGAAAAGAACAGTTCAATTTTTGAACAGAAAATATAACTTTTACAAACAAAAACGGAGTGTTCAAATTTTTGGTTAAAAAAATGAATTTTTTATTCAAAAGAAAATTTTTAAACAAAATTGTTGCAATTTCCACAAAATCAGTTTCATTTTCTACAAAAAAAACAAAATTTCATTCAATACATGAATTTTCAACCAAAGAGGAAATTTCAACAAAATGCATCAATTTTCAACTTAGTAAGACAAATTTGCATCAAAAATGAAACAGCTAAATACATGCCGAAATTTGTAAATAACGAAATCATTTTTAACGAGCGAAAAAAAATTTTAGCGAGACCATTTTCAATTAAAATCAAAAATCTTTAACAAGAAAAATTCATTTTTAACAAAATAGTTCGATGTTTACCCAGTGGTTTATTTTTTAACTGAAAAAGTTTCATATTTTTATTCAAAAATGAAATACTTACATTTTAAATTAAAGAACTTGATTTCCTAACAAAAAGAAAAAAAAGAATGAATTCTTAACTGAACAGCTCAATTTTCAACTAAAAAGGACAATTTATAATTATAAATGGAATCTTTTTTTGTTGAAAATTAAGCTTTTCATTCAAATGTTTTTTCAATAGAAATTTAAGTTTTTCTTTTTAAAAACTAGATTTTTTTTTGAAAATATGAATCTTTTTCAGCTGTTAAAAATTGATTTATCTTTTCGAAAAGATTCTTGATTTTCTTTGAAAATTATTTTGCTGAAAATTTTACTACATTTTTACTCCATTTTTTGAAACTTTCTATTTTGTTAACGATTTATTTATTTAATATAATTTCGTATATTAGGTAGAAAATTAAATTATTTTTGTGACAATTTCAACCATTTTTTTAAATACATTTTTGAGCAAAAGATTAATATTTTAACCTGAAAACTTAAATATTTCGCATATATTTGTGAAATCCTCTTGTCCAGTTAAAAATTGAACTATTTTATTCCAAAGTTGTTTTTTCTTTTTGTAGAAAATTAATTTTTTCAATTTAAAATTTAAATGTTTAATTTTTTGTTAAAAATATGAATTTTTTTTTAGTTGGCAATATAAATACTGATTAAAAACGGTACTAATTTGTTTTAAAAAAATATTTTTACTGGTTAAAGACTCTTGATTTGAGTTAAAAATCGTTTAAATATTTTTCGAAAATTCGTTCTTTTTGGATAATTTTTTTTTAATGAACATATAGCTGTCTTATTTTTGTTAAAAAATTTTTCTGTCCGAGATAAAAATTAATCCTTTTTAATTGGTAATTAAACTGGTTTTTTTATATTAAACTATTTTGTTGAAATTTTTTTCCACCAAAAATTAATTTTGAAAATTGGTATGAGTTATCAAGAATAATTCTGCATACAGATTTCTAAGAAAAACGACGACTTTTTAACAAAGCTCATAAATTTTCCACTAAAAAGGCTAATACGTTGCGAAACATTCCATTTGAAAGAATATAACCTCGACAGAAATAGAAAGATTTTTTTGTTTGAACACATATATTTTTATTTTATTTTATCTTGAACAATTAAAATAATTTTGTGAGTGAATTTTCTATAGATTATAATTTTTTTCGTCCGCACGGCAAGTCATATCAGAAGCTGAAATCAAAGATAAGAATAACTAATATTGCGACAATTATGATAATAATAGGCATGAAAATCATATAACGTTAATTTTGACATCTATTATATATGACAAAAAAGTTAATTACCAACGTGTGCTTTAACGAAGATGCAGAATATTTATTAAATATACTGATAACCAAATTATTAATTAAGTATTAATTAGTTTTTCCTCTACTTTGAAAAAATGAGGATGGTTTATTTTTCAGTTTTTACGTTCGCGGCTATCCTTAATTCTATTGGTAAATATAAAAATATGATTATGAAATAATTAATTATTAATAATCGTTTCGATTCATAATGTTAAATATTTAAGTTGATTCAATGTCATATGAAATTCTTCAAGAAAAAGTTTAAATCGTTAAACTGCTAAACCCAAATTTAATTATCAATTAAAAACTAATATTTTGGAAATAATATATTTGACATTTTCACAGATACTTATTAGTTTATTGCGCGTCATGGTAGAGTAAAAAAATTTAATTTCTTTCTCTGAATTTAATATTTGTACATTAGGACCAATTATGATATTCTACATTTTTTTAGGTTGCTTAAGATATCTCAATTTTTGGATTTCTCTGAAATCCTTAAATATTCTGAAGTTTCTGAATAATTCGGAATTATCTGAAAACCATTTATTTATTTAAATTCTCTTGAATTCTGAAATGCTTTGAAATCCTTGATTTCCTTGAATATTTGTTACTCTTTAAATGTTCTAAATTCTTTGAATTCCTAAAAATATATGAGTGCCTTAAAATACCTACATTCTTTTAAAATTTAGAATATTTTTCATTTCTGAAGTTTCCCTAAAATTTGAAAAATCTTTCAAGATAAAAAATGGCCAATTCTTTTTAATGATTTCGGAAATGTTTTAAAATCTTTTTATACGTAAACTAAAACTCGTTTGACATTTTTTTTTAAACTTTTAGGAATTACAAGACATTAAAATTAAAGAAATTTAAATAAGATTGAAATCAAATTGAAAATGCTATTTAACGTCCAGTCATCAAATTAAGGTACTGATTTTCTTAAAATACGCCAAAAATTAAAGACCTAATTTGGACAACCACCGTAAAATTTTTCAATTGAAAAATGAAAAAATATAACAATCTTTTCCTAAGAAAGAAATTCTTTTTTAGGACAGAATGAAAAAAATGGGCAAGAAAAATGAGAAGGAAGCCAACCAAATCCCCTTCCTTCTCTTTTTGTTTCTTTTGTCATTTTGATTATGATCAAATCACAATAAAAAAAATCATTTGTAAAAAATAATCAATATTTCTGATACAAATGTTTTTTATTGTGATCTGAAAATAATAAAAATTTTAAAACGAAAGAGATAAAAAAGAGAAGCAAAGGGGATTTAGTTGGTTGCCTTCTCATTATTCTTTCCTCTCTTTTTATTTTTGTCCACAAAAGAATTTTTTTTCTTTTCTATTTGAGGAAATTTTTTTAGTTTTTTTAAATTTCAACAGAAACGTTTAATAGTGGCTGTCTATATCTGTAAATATCAAAGGCTCTACGAAATCCTTACACCTTGAGAGATTATATAAATTATTATTGTATAATAATTATGTAATTCCGCCTACTTTAATGAAATCTGGTGATATTCTTAAAAATATTTCAAATCCTCTAAAACCCCATGAAATTATTCAAAAAACTGTTTAAAAAAATGTTAAGTGAAATATTGCGCAATTTATATTTGTCCGCTAAAAAAGTAGTAGCCAAAGTTAAATAAAAATCCCAAGAATAAATTTAAAAAAAAAACAGAAATTTCTCTTTTGTTTTGCAGAATTAAGTTCACAGTCCAGTAGAGATTACCCTGATACTCCCCGCCCAAGCCGTCGAATATCTTTTCCTGCTGCTCGTATACCTCAGTCTCCGGCCGCGCCGTCTTCACGTGCCAAGTCTAGGTCTCCTCCTGGCAGGCCCCCTTCTGATCGAGTATTTGGATATGCCCTACCACAGCTTGGACTTGTACGGTTTATTCCCATCGCAAATCCGAACCGTCGATTCGAATTTCGAAGATACATTTTTCCTATTGATAAACCAATTCAATTGCTCTTAGCACATGGTAAACTTGTACCTGTGCCTAACCGAGAACACATTGTATTATCAACATCCGCTGGTGATGTCTTTGCAATATTGGAGTATACTGAGATTCTTCGTGGAATATATAGGAGAGATAGATATCATCCGAGGGTAAAAATAAACATGATAAGCGGCGCAGTTGTAAATATGACCCCAGAGGAAATAGAGGAATCTCAAGTGGGCAGCAATAAGTCACAGTTCACATTTCGTTTTTCTGAAGTTATTTCAAATCAAAATTCTTTAGAGCTCGTTTACCATTAAATAAATTTTAGAAAAGCTAACCTTAAATATAATATTCTTTGTAAAGTCAAATCGGACAAAAATTAAATTTAAATAATATAATATTCATAATTTTATGCTTTCTGGAATTCCTTGAGTTCCTTAAATACCCAGAATTGGCTGAATATTCAGAATTCATAATATTGTTTAAAGTATTCAAATTTCATCGAAATCACTTTGAATATTTTGAATTCCAAGGAGTGCTTGAATTTCCTTAATTCTCTGAAATATCAGAAATTAGATTTAGGGCATTTTACACTCCAGGAGGAAAAATCTAGAAACTTCTTTTTTACAGGATTTTACCAAATCGTGGGAAAAATTAAAAATATTTGTTATCTCGTAAGAACTTGTAAGATTCCTAAATATCTTGTAAACAAAGTTGAATTTATTCTAAGATTGCAAAAAATTATTAAAAGTGTTAAAAATTGCCCTGGGCTCTTCCAGATAATTTACGTTTACTCTGGAAACCTTTTTAAATGTATATTTAATGTATATTTAAATGTATCTTAAAACTTTTAAAAATTCTTAAAAAGCATCTACCTTCGATTTAATTTTTTTTTAATGTTCTCAAGATTAAAATTATATTTGACTCTTTATAAATTTAAAAGAATTCTAAAAATTATTCAACTTTTTCGTAATTTTATTTTTAATTGTTCTAAATTGAAACAATTGCCATTAATCTTTCAAATTTTTTAAGTCAATTTCGGAAATCATTTTAAATGTTTACAAATTATTTAAATTACGTGCTTCGCATATGATTTAAATAACTTAAAGACTTCATTTTGAAATATGCAACAACTAAGAATTTATTTCAGATTAATTTTTTAAAAAATGTTTCAAAATCTATTCAAATCTTCAAAATTACGCAATTGATTTTTTCTCGTAAATAAATTATTATTATATATAGAAGAAACAATTTATTATTTTCTATATCTACATTCTAATGGAATAATGCTATTTAGGGTTTTCTGTACTTTGTACATTTTACCGAAATTTTAGGAAATGATGCTATGATGAATGCTTAATGTTTTCAAAGCGTCTGAAGCTTGTCAATAAATTTTTAAATTATTCAATTTTTTCAACATTTTTTGAAAATTTTTTGAAAAGTAAAAACATTCCTTAAAATCTTTCAGATTCTTTTTAACAATTTCGGATATCTCATTATTTTTCAATCTTTTTAAAAACCCTACGAAATCGTAGGAAATCATTTGAAATATTGAAATGTTTGGCAATCTTTTTCAATCTTGTTGCAATCTTAAGAAAATTTATCTATTCGCTAGATTAAACATTACAAAATTTTTGTTAAACTTTTTTCGATATCTTTAAAAACCTATGTGTTCAAAAAAAATTATTTGAAATCTTTACCAGTATTAAACAATTCGGCAATATTTTCAAATTTATGCATGCTCTTAAAATAAATCGATTTTTTTCTAAAATGTTTTAACCTTGTAGAATTAAAAATTTTCCTTTAAAATCATTTATATTTTTTCAAATTTTTAGGAAAGCTGTAACTATTTACTTTCAGCACCTGTTGCACACAATATTTTGTGTAAGAAATGTAGGAAATTTTCGATTAGAGAAGCAAAAAAAAATCCAGAAATTTGCTAATTTTTGGAAATTTATGGAAAAATAACTAAAAAATTTTCGGTAAATTTGTGAATTAGCGAAGATTGTCAGCCATTTAAAATATGCAAAAGTTTTTTGGAAGAAATGAAAAAATTTTTAAAAATTTCGTTTATTTATCGGTAATTTATGGTAATTTATGAGTCATTTATGGTAAGTTGTCACTTCGAGGTGGCCCAATCACTATTCACTACGGAAAATCAATCTCTCAAGTGTAAAATCATATTGAAGTGAGGTTATGATTCCAGCAATCATGGAAAGTAATTCCTAAACTGCGCAGGCGCAACAGCTACAAAAAGTAATCGTGTTTTCCTGCTTTCCAGTTCAGCAGTTACCCTGAACTTTTTTGTCTATACCTTTTATCTATGCAACAATTAATATAAACAATTCAAAAAAATTAGAAAAATATCAGCAAAGGGTTGTTTTACTTACCTCTTCTTTAAAGTGAATAGTAGAGCACTGCAGCAAGGCTCCCATCAATTTATGAGGATTCCAGGTCACCGAATCAGCACTGAAAATAAATATATATTATAGAGGTATTACCTACATAACGTTTCGCTCATTTTTATAAAAAGTTCGGGAATATTTCGACACCTCCATTCCACACCGCTCCACGTCAGGTTAAGGTGGGGTACCGCTCCACTCTCGCGTAGACGAGGTACCGCTCCAAATTACTTCTTTTTTTTTACGGAACTTTCATTTATATTTATTTGGTAATTTTTTCTACAATATTTGAAAACCGTTCCCAAAATTTTTTATTTTAACCTTATATATTTTGGTAAACTGTGTTTTAAAATATCTTGGGTTAACTTTTACTCAAATATTCTAATTCTTAGTAGAAATAGAGCTTTTTGAAAAGAGTTAAAATTCTTTATTTGAACAGGGATTTTTTTTATAAAGAATTTTATTTCTGACTTGAAATGAAGAACTTTCTTAAAGTGTTCAAATTCAGAACTTCAACTCATGATTTTAAATTGTTAACCACTTCTGAGCTGAAATTGGAACTTATCCAGGGAAATAACAATTCTAAATGGGAAATTAAATTTTTCAAACAAAATTCTTATTCTGTCTTAAAATGAGGTATTTTCGAGAAAAACTTAAATTATAAATGCGACAGAAAATTTTACAAGAATTCTAATTCTTAGAATTATTTAAAATGGAGAACTTTCGAAAAAAATAAAAATTTTAAATTCAAACAGGGACTTTTTCGAAAAGAATTAAGAATTCGGATTTGAACGGGGAATTTTCCATTTTGAAATAATTCTAAATTGGAATTAGAATTTGAAATTACATTCAATTACAAATTGTTTAGTCGAAAAGTATTAGTAGCTTTAATTTTATAAGTTTAAATTATTCAGTATTTAAATACATTATTGTCGAATAAAACAAATTTTAAACTTCAATTTTCAAAATTTAAAATTCAAGAGTTTCACTCTGAGTGCTTTCATTTGCACTTCAGTTTTTACTAAATTGAATAGAACAATTTTTAGATTAAGTGTTATTAAAACTTTCAATTTCAGTTTAGGAAGATTAATGTTTAACCAACAAAGATGAATTCTCAACAAAATCCGTAAAATCCCCTAGATTCACAGAAAAAACTGGGGGTTCACTCATGTTGCAGCTCAAATGAAAGTTGGTATCCTTATGAACTTGAGCTCATATAGATACCTCTCGAAACCCAAATGGGTTTGTTTGGAGCGCAGTTGAAAAGAACAGCGTGAAGGTAAATTCACAAACCAACCGCTTGCAAAGT